>RJWJ010003318.1:0-88047 GCA_004363605.1 Indri indri
GCAGAGCTGTCTGGGGACTCGGGACCCTGATGAGCTGGCTCCCTTCCTTTGCGAGTGTGTCCTTACTTTGTGGCACCAAAAGATGCTCCAGGTTCATCTCATATTTTCCCTGCCCCAACTCTAGAATCAACCATTTCTCCAAGAAGCCCAGTCTTTTTTTTTTTTTTTATTGGAGAATGATATTTAGAAACCAGATCTGGATGCTAGATTTCATAGCTACCAGGGTGTCATTGTTTCTAGGTTCTCTCACAAACAGAGCTAGTAAAAAATTATCTATGTATTTCTGTATCAATCCATTTGTGTATGTGTGTGTGTCTGTGTGTACTAAGAACCATGAGTTCATACTGACACCTCTGATCCCAGTCCCACTCCACATGGGTCACTCCGGCCTTCCCCCTTTCCTTATTTATAACTTGTTTTTCCAACAGGGAGAAACCTGTCATCATTCACAATAAATTTACTTATTCGTTCAATTATAGAACATAGATAAAATACATATACACGTGAAGTAGTTTCACAATTGCTAATTTATACCCCTGACAAATAAATGTACTAATTAGAATAAAACATTTGTAATAAAGTTCTTTTTATTTTTAGCCTTATGATATATAGTGAAAATACAATTTTCCAAAAGGCGTTAACTGAGTTCTTTTCTTCCCCACCCACTTCGCTGTGGTTGCTAGTCATTCATGATGCGGTTCACTTGGCGTGTTCCTGTCTGTGCTCTACTTGGGCTTGCCGCCACGTCCTGGGCTGGCTGTACGCATGTATGCAGTGAGGGTCAGTGTGACACACGAAGGCATAACCAGAAAAACGCTGCTCTCCTCATCGCTGTTCTTGCATTCCCATTCTCCCACCCTTTCTACCCTTTCTCACCCTCTCAAGTGAATAGAAATGTCTACTGAAGCCCTCTGCCCATCTGGTGGGTGCTTACTGCATTTCCACCAAAACTGAGCAGATACATGTATGTTTTCTTTTATCGTGTTCTTTCATTTTATGGAGATATAATTCACGTACCATTAAACTCACCCTTTAACAATGTACAATTTATTGTTTTTTTTTTAGTATATTCACAGTGTTGTGCAACTACCACCACAATCTAACTTCGGAACATTTTCATTATCTCAGAATGAAACCCTGTAGCCCATGCCCACTGCCTCTGGCCCCAGACAACTACTAATCGACTTTCTGTTTCCATGGATTTGTCTGTTCTGGACATTTCATGTAAATAGAATCATACAATATGTGGGCTTCGTGTCTGGCTTCTTGCATTTAGTATACTATTCTCAAGGTCCGTCCATGTTAGAGTATATGCCAGTTCTTCATTCCTTTCTACAGCTAATATTCCAGTGTATGGATATACCACATTTCATTTGTACATTCAGCAACTGATAGAAATTTGGGTTGTTTCCAGTTTTTGATTGTTGTGAATAACGCTGCTATGAACATTCATGAACAAGTTCTTGTGTGAACATGTTTTCCATCCCCTTAGGTATATAGGCAGGAGTGAAATTACTGGGTCATATGGTAACTCTACATTTCACTTTTTGAGGAATGGTCAGATAGTTTTCCAAAGTGGATGCATCATTTTACATTCTCATGGGTATGAGGGTTTCAATTTCTCTTCATCCTTGCCAGTACTTACTATTTCCAATTTTTTAAAATTATAGCCATTATAGTGAAGTGAAGTGTTATCTCTTTGTGGCTTTGATTTGCATTTCTTTAATGATTAATGATGTTGAGGATCTTTTCATGTGCTTAATGGCCATTTATATAGTTTGTATGAAGAGATGTCTATTCAATTCTTTTGCACGTTTTAAAATTGAATTGTTTGCCTTTTTATTGCTTAGTTGTAAGAGTTCTTTATATATTCTCGAAACAAGTATCTTATCAGATATATAATTTGCAAATATTTTCTTCCATTCTATAGGTTGTCTTTTCATTCTCTTGATAGTGTCCTTTGATGCATAAATGTATTAAATTTTGATGAAGTCCAATTTGCCTATTTTTTCTTTTATTGCTTTTGTTTTTGGTGCTGTAACTAAGAAACCATTGCCCAATCCAAGGTAATAAAGATTTAGAAGTCCAATTTGCCTATTTTTTCTTTTATTGCTTTTGTTTTTGGTGCTGTAACTAAGAAACCATTGCCCAATCCAAGGTAATAAAGATTTAAGCCTATGTTTTCTTCTAAGAGCTTTATTGTTTTAGCTCTTACATTTAGGCCTTTGATTTATTTTGAGCTAAATTTTGAATTTAAATTTTGAACTACTGTTTCTTGCATGTGGACATTCAGTTGGCCCAGAAATATTTGTTGAAAAAGATTATTCTTTCCCTATAGAATTGTCTAGGGCATTCTTGTCAAAAAATCAATTGACTTTAAATGTAAGGGTTTACTTCTGAACTCTCAATTCTATTCCAGTTACTTACCTACTTGTCTGTTCTTAAGCCAATACCACACTATCCTGATTGTTGTAGCTTTGCTGCAACTTTTGGAGTTGGAAAGTGAGTTCTCCAACTCTATTCTTTTCAAGATTGTTTTGGTTATTCTGGGTTCCTTGCATTTCCATATGAATTTTATGATCAGTTTATTAATCTCTGCAAAAAAGCCAGATTTGATAGGGATTGTGCTGATTCTGTAGATCAATTTGGGGAGCATTACCATCTTAACAATATTAAGTTTTCTAATTCACAAACATGGAATGTGTTTCTATTTATACGGGTTTTCTTTCATTTCTTTCAACAATGCCTCATAGTTTTCATAGCATAAGTTTAATGCTTCTTTTGAGAAATTTATTCCTAAGTATTTTTTGATGCTATTGTAAATGAAATTTTTCTTTTTTATAAAATAAGGAATTGGCTCACGTGATTATGGAGGTTATCAAGTCCAAAATCTGTTCAGCCAATGTCCCAGTATGAGTCTGAACACTGGCAGCTGCTGCAGAATCAGGAAGAGCTGATGTCCCAGTTCGCAGACCATAAGGCAGGAAGAGCTATACTTGTATATTGATCCTGCATCCTGCAACTTTGCTGAACTCACTTATTAGCTCCAACATTTTTTGTGAATTCCTTAGGATTTTCTATATGCAAGATCAAGCCATCTGTGAATATAGTTTTACTTCTTTCATTCCTGTCTGGGTGCCATTTTTTTTTTTTTTTTGGTCTAATTGCCCTGCATCTCAATTTTTAGAGTTCTTTATTGCTACGGTTTGAATGTTTGTCCCCTTCAAATCTCATGTTGAAATTTAATTGCCATTGTAACAGTATTAAGAGGTGAGACTTTTAGGCCATGAGGGCTTTGCCCTCATGAATTAATTAATGCTATTATCTCAGGAGTGGGTTTGTTATAAAAGGGCAAGCTTGGCTCCCTTTCCTTTCTCTCGGTCTCTTACCCTTCCACTTTCCACCATAACATTATGCCACAAGAAGACCCTTGCCAGATGTTAGCCCCTTGATTTTGGTCTTCCTAATCCTGAGAACCATGGCCAATATATTAATATTTCTGCTCATTATAACTTACCCAGTCTCAGGTATTGTTACAGCAGCAAAAATGGACTAAAACATTTATGTATTAGAGAGATTAGTCCTTTGGTATATGTTGCAAGTATTTTCTTCCAGTTTGTCAGCTGTTTTTTTTTTGCTTTGTGTATGTTTTTTGCTACCAAAATTTAAAATACTTTCATGTCATCAAATTTATCAATCTTTTCTTTTATCGCCTCTGAATTTTGAGTCATAGAGTTCTTTCCCTTAATTGAAGTTAAAAAGGAATTGTCCTGTTTTCTTTTACTACGTGTATAGTCTCAAATTTTACACTAGATTCCTAATCCATTTGGAGTTTTTCTCATATGCATGGTGCGATGAATGGACATGAATTTATTTTTTTAAAAATGGCTATCCAGTTGTCCCAGAATCATTTATTAAAAAGCTCATGTTTGCCCCAGTGATCCGAGAAAACATCTTTACTGCATATTAAATTTGCATACATCTTTGGGTCTATTTCTGTGCTTTCTATTCTCTTCCACTGGTCCACGCGTGTACTCCAGTGCCGTCACCACACCGTTTTAGTTATAGCGGGGTCTTAGTATGCTTCAGTATCTGGAAGGGCTGGTGGTCTCTCCTGGTCTCTCAGTATTTCCTTAGCTGTTCTTGAACACTTGTTTTTCTACACAAACTTTTGTAACATTTATTTATTAACATAAAACTCGCTAAATTTTCCCATAAACTCGCTACATTTTCTCTTAAGTTCCAGCCTGAAATTATTTAAAAGTTTAATACCTTTAGCCATTGAAAAATTAACCCTCTCTCCTTTTCACTGGATTGCTGGGTGGCAGCATGTGGGGGTAAGTCGAGGCACACGAGCTCTGCTCTACATCCTCTTCATTCCTCGAGTTTCCGCCTTCTCTCCTTTCCATCCAGGTCAAACGCTCTGTCCGCGTCTCCACTTTCTCATCATCCGTTTCCGAAGAGCTTTCACGGCAGCGGCAAGTCCCAGTACGCACAGTGACAACGCGGCTGACTCCGAGCCTGTGAGGAGCAGAGCGACTTACCTGAGTCCTCGGGCCCTAAGGGGAGGCGGTGGCCGACGTGGGAAGGGCAAGTCGCCCCGGCGTCAGGGGCCGGCCAGTCCACGGCCGAGAACCCGCGACCGGGAGAGAAACGTGCTCTGCGGGAAACGGGGGTCTTTCCCCAAAGCGGCAGGAGCCCCGTTCCAGACCGGGCGTCACCCGCACGGCGATCCGCGCCTCGCCGGATGCCGTCCACAATGGAAAGCACGTACACGGTCCCGTAAGATCACGACGGCGCGGACACATGCCCGTCACCCAGCGACGCGGCCGCACGCGGTCGCAGGCGTCACCTGTTGAGGTAACCGCCACGCGCCAACGCCGGTGTCCGGACGGAACGAGCCGAAACGCAGCGCAGGGGGCGGTAGGCGCCCGGCGGCCCAGGCCATCCAGGTAACCGCGTGCGCTCGGCCCTCCGCGAGGGGAGACCGCAGCCCTCCCGGGACGGGTCCCCGCGTCCCAAAGTTGCGCGACCGTGACTTTCTCCACTCGCCCGCCGCTCCCTTCCACTCAAGCCCCTGCGACCCCCGCACGCACGAGCGTCGACGGCAGCCTTTGTAGGACCCTTTCCGGCAGAGTCCCCGCCTCCGAGTTCCCGCCGCGGGAGCCGCAGGGTTGGCGGCGCGTCGCCATTTGCCGCCAAGACGGGGGCGTGGCGGGGGCGTGTCCGGGGGGCGTGGCGGGCTCCGGAAGCGGGGGCGCCCTTCGCCTGGCCCGATGCCGGGTCGGCGGACCCAGCAGGCGCTGCCGGGCGGGGGCGGGGCCGGGGGCGGCTCCGGCGAGCGATGGCGGCGGCAGCTGTGAGAGGCGCCAAGCAGAGCCTGCGGGCCGAGCTGAAACAGCGTCTGCGGGCGCTGAGCGCCGAGGAGCGGCTACGCCAGTCGCACCGACTGACGCAGCAGGTGCGGGACGCCGGCGGCCGGGACCGTGGCGGAGCACGCCCGCTTGAATGCCCGGCGGCTCCGATTGCGGGTCCGCGCAGGCGCAGGCCAGGTCCCCGGCGCGCGCTCGTCTTCCCGGCGCGCGCACGTCCTGTGGGCGCGCACGTGCCGTGGCGGATGTTGGGTCGCCCTCGGGCGCCGCGGCGGAGGGAGGGGCGGGGGCTGGCGAGGGCAAAAGGGCGAGGCTGAGGGAGCGAGGGGCGAAGGGGCGAGGCTGAAGTGGCGAGGGGGCGAAGGGGCGAGACTGAGAGGGCGACGCCCAGGGCGCGAGGGCGAAGGCGGGCGGGCGTCGCGGACTGCTCCCGAGCGGCTCCCGTGGGTCGTGGGCGCGCCTCAGTGGACGGTGGCGGCGCCGGGGCGCCTTCCCTGAGCGTGACGAGTCCGGGCGTCGGGACAGCGACGCTAGAGGGCGCCGCAGCTCCGACGGGGACGCGGGCAGCGGTCCAGGTGCCCAAGGCGGGCACTTTCCGGTCGCACGGCGGGGGCGCTAACGCTCCTCCGAAGTAATGAAGGGCAGAAGTGATGCCGCCCGCGGGCTTCCCATGCAGGGAGGAAGCGGAAGGGAAACGGGGCGGGAGCGCGGCTCCCCGTCGGGCACCGTCACTGACGGCTTCCGTCCACCAAGTGTCAGGTTTCTCGTCTGTGGAGGGGCGGGTGGCGGTCGTGGCCTGTCGCGAGGGCGCGTTCGGAAGATGCTGGGGACTGGCTTTTGTTGGACGCGGAGGAAAAAGACCGGCGTCGCGCGAATGGGACGTGTTAGCGACTCTGTTGTAAATCGAACTGATGCTCGGCCTTCCCCAGTGTCGTGTCTCTGGTAGAGACAACCAACCGTGGACATTCCGAGACTCGATGTCCCTTGGAATCAGATACGACATGAAACCTTCTCAATTACCCTTCACTATTCTACTGGCCATTACTTTCTCGAATTCGGGTTTCCTGCGGGTTAAGGCCACAAAGCAGATCCGCTCCTGTCACTCCTCTCTTGGTAGCTGTAGGCGCGCGCGAGGCGTCTGGGGTTAGGGTTAGGGTTACACGTCGGTTCAAACTGAACTATTTTAGCTATTACGAGGAAGGCGTTATTGGGTGCCTTAGTAGATGTAGAGAATGTAGACTCTTAGTCTTGCTGTTTAACTAAGGCATTCACGTGTAGGAAGCACGTGCTGTAGTTTACGCTTTGCTGTGTGCTGGACTGTGGACATGAGAGAGAGAGGATCGTTGCCCTGAAGAGGCAGAGAGCCCAGGAGAGGGAACAGACGTGTGACTAAAGCATCGCAGAGCAGCCAGGCACACGACACAGGGAAACGCCGGTGTCGTGGAAACGTGGCCGGGGAGGGGGAGTTGGAAGGCTTCCTATAAGAAAATGTTTGGGATGAATTTTGAAGAGGAAGATGAATTTTGTTACCTGACGGGAAAGATGGGGTTGGGGAACATGTGCGGGGATATTTAGGCAACAGAGGGCAGACTAGGTTTTATAGTAACATGGGCTTTGGAACTACACAGATCTGGATTTAATTTTGGTTCCAGTTTTGTTTTGTTTTTCAGAGACAGGGTCACTCTGTCACCCAGGCTGGAGTGCAGAGGCATGATCATGGCTCACTACAACCTCTTAACTTCTGGTGATCCTCCTGCCTCAGCCTCCCGAGTAGCTGGGACTACAGGCATGCACCACCACATCCAGCTAATTTTTTCATTTTTTTATTTTTGTAGAGACAGGTTCTTATTCTGTTGCCCAGACGGGTCTCAAACTCCTGGCCTCAAGCAGTCCTCCTGCCTCAACCTACCAAAGTGTTGGGATTACAGGTGTGAGCCACCCTGCTGGCCTCCATTGTTTTTTAATTGTGTGTGGCCTTGGACAAGTCTCCTACTCTCTCTGAGCCTCTGGTTCCTTATCTATAAAAAGATAATATCTTGGTAGGTCTATTGTGAGTGTTGAAGAGGTGTGTAACGGGATGTATTTGGTGCTTTACATATTTTTGATATGTCCTTAAGGAGTAGTATATTTGCAGCGTTTGGATAATGGGTTGTGGTAAGAAAAAAAATAGGGAGACCAGTAAGGGGCTCTTGTGATAATTCAGGTGAGAGGTTATAAAGATGCAAACTAGAGCATGGACAGGGAAGACGGGGAAAAGAGGTAAGTGGGAGACTATGCGATGAGGATCAGCAGGACTTGGCAACTGATTGGGTAGAGGTTGAGAATATTGGAAGGGAAGGGGAGTCACCTATGATTCCAAAATTTAGAGCTTGGCACAGTGCTGTTTAGCATTAGTAGGCATAAGGAATGTAGGGGTTGGAACAGATTTTGGAGGGGCATAGGGAAAATAAAGATGAGTTCAGTTTGGTTTCTTTGTCCATAGAAAATTAGAATTCATAAACTCCGGGTGTAAACAGTGGTTATACTGAGGCAGAATTGCTGACTGCAATCGAATGACAGCTGAGGGCTGGCATCAAAGGAGGAGGGAGAAAAACTGGAATAGTTTTACTCAGTAATAATTACAGTCTTACCCCACATAAACGGATATGTACATACAAGGAATATGTTTTACAATTCTTACCATATACAGTGCACTTTAGTATTTTCTTTTATAGTTCATTTAAAAATGTGATTGTAACCTACTATTGATTTTATGATCAATGGCTCATGGCCCAAAACATCAGCATACTGTGACTAGAACCATGTTTTGCCATAATGAATGCTCAATAAAGGCTTTAATGATGTGTTTCATTAAAAAAGCATATTTCTTGTTGTTGGCACAGCACCTTTTATATAACTTAGGAGTTTATTAGACAAGTAATGTGTGGTGAAGAAATTCAACTTTATGCCGTATCTCGACTCCCTGAATAATTAATATGAGTAAATCGGTGCACCTTTACTCACTTCGTTTTTTACTCCGTCTGCCAGTTTCTGACTCCTGTCTTATTATACTTATGTTGTCAAGTTTAATAATGACTACAATGACTACAGTGACTCTCCTGAGCAGTGTTTGTGGCTGATTTCCAAATTTGAAATTCCAGAAAATGAAATTCAGTAGTATATTCTGTAGAAGCAACTTGTGCGATTGAGTATGTAAGAAAGGATATATAATTTTATGTCACAGGTATGTGGCTAGGAGGGGAATGTTTCAAGTGTCAATACCAAATATTTTTTTCTTTTACCCTAGAATTGCTCAAAATCATGGTATGTTTTACTTCATTCCTATTTGGAGCATATTTCTAATTTCTGTATTTTTCCAGGAGTTTTTGATTGCCTTCATTTTTCTTTTTTGGCAAAATAAGAATATGCCTTTATCTTATCAATAGAGGCTTTTTCATTTTATCTGTTAAAATAAATCCACTTTCTTTTTGAAGGCACTCTAGCCCCTGCTCCCTCTGGTTTGGTTGGTTGCCTTCTGGCCCATTACACAGCGTTGCCTAGGGCCCTCCTCATTCCACTTCTGAGTTAGGGCTTTTCTTAAGTCCAGTGTCTTCCTCTTTCTGGGATTCTTTCTTTTTTTCCTCTGTCTTATTAGAGTGTATCTTCAGTTTTTTTTTTTTTTTTTTTTGAGAAAATATCTGTGGGTGTGGGTAAACTTATAAATTCTTTATTCAATCAAAACTGTTTTACCCTTTTATTTGATTGATTGTTTCAATTTCTAATTTATAATTATTTTTCCTTGTTCCGCTCAGCACCCATGGCCCCCATTCAATCTGGAGACTGATGTTTTTTATTTATCTATTAGTATGTCTTTGATTATTCCTTTGTGCCTTTCTGGAGTTCTTGTTAATGAGATAGTAAAAAATCCTCAATTGGTCTTCTATATCTCTTAACTTTTTTTTCTCATTTTCCCTATTTTTGTCCTTTTCCCCTACTCCAAGTCTTTCTCCTAAATTCCTTTAATTTTGCTAATCACGGTTTTAATTTCCACTGATTATTTCTTAATCCTCTGATGCTTCCTTTCTGTAGCAGTCCGTTGTTGTTTTATAGGTGCAATTATCTTCTTAAATTTGTCTTAGAAAACTAATTAGAATTTCAAAAAATTCTCTGATTTTCTCAGTTTCCTGCTGGTTCATTTTTTCTCCCCGCACCCTTTTTTTAATCCTTCTATTTTGTATCTTGGTTTTCCAAAATGTTTGATGATCCTTTATTGTCTATACATATTTATGAATGAAGGCTTGGTAACCAATGAGGTTTCCTCTGTTGCTTTGGGACTCCAGGGGAGGAATGGGTTCTGCCTGAACCTATCCTTGTTTTCTGAGTGTTGTGGTCTGCTGCTGTTTTATCTATAAATACTGTCCCATCCATTCTCTATCTTAGATAAGTAGATCTCTGTTGTCTTCTCCTCAGTGCTATAATGGATTTTCTTTTTTTGGGCTTCTTTACTTTCATGTAAATGGGATTTGAGGTCTCACACTGAATTTTAACGGATGTTTATTACTGCCTATTCAGCTCTTGATTTTCTGTCTTATGCTTTAAAGAGAATAAGAAAGACACTTCACTTTCTTACATAACTTTCACTTAACTTGGATACCAAAAGCCCCAGGCCTGCCCAAGATCTGGGTTTTGCATTTCCTTTCTTTGCCTGTTTCAGGCCTCATAAGAGCTTTGTAAATTAGCAGAAAGCAAGAGTTAACTTCCTTCCTTAGCACTGGTTTGATGGGCTCTATCTGCTTAATTTCTGTGTTTCCTTTTTCATTAGGAATAACTTGACCTTCTGGACCTGTATCTTTCTGCCAGTCATATTTATAAGCTGATTTGCAGTATTTTTTTCTTCTTAGCTTAGAGAACAGGGAAGAACAGAAAAGGAGGGGCAAAAAAGAAAGCTAAGGGCTAACTTCTGAGTCTGGGTAAGTTCCCGAGATTGTTAACTTTTCTGTGGTAAGCAAAGCTCAGCCTCCTGTCTAAGTAATTCAGCCTGGTGACTATGGATCCTCCCTTCCCACGTGGCATCTTTGTGGACTTTTTAACATTCATTTAAACAGAAGGATTTTAGGAAACAGGATGGGAACGATAGAGCTAAGGCATGTACTCCGCCTCAGGAAGTTTATGGACTGGTTAGGGATGCTACATTTAGGGCATATGGAACAATTAGTGATCAGCTCATGCAATACAAAATTGTTAGGTTGCATGTTAACTCTAAATGTAGGAAGGGTTCTGCACCAGTTAGGAGAAGTGAGGGCTTGAGTTGGGCTTTAAATGGGTAGAGTTTAGGAGCCTGACAGTCTAAGATGTGGAGAAGCTCGTGGGAACCAATGTTCAGAGATAAAGACTCTGGGAGAAGCAAGTAGAATGACTGAAGATTACTAAAATGGGTAGGTGGGGACCAAGCCTGGTTCTCAAGGCAGACAGCTGGTCCCCACTGTGATAACAGCGAATTTTCATCCCTACCAGTGTGGGCACGCCAGAAAGGGGTAAAGAAATCAGAGAGGTCAGCGTTGGGTCCTGAGCTCAAAGTCAGGCTACGGGACGCAGCGCTGTCCGACCCCTGTATCTGCTTTGTTTTGGTAGTTAGAGAAGTTGGGGAAGGCTGAGAGAAAGGAGGAACTGTTCAGGGGAATTGCTTGTTTTTAAAAGTGTGATCTTGGAAAATGTAATCGCCACCATTTCCCATTTAGGTGATTGCCCACAGTCAGTATCAAAAGTCCAAAAGAATTTCCATCTTTCTGAGCATGCAAGATGAAATCGAGACAGAAGAGATCATCAGGGACATTTTCCAACAAGGCAAGACCTGCTTTATCCCTCGGTACCAGTTCCAGAGCAATCACATGGACATGGTTAGATTAGCATCACCTGAGGAAATCTCTTCACTTCCCAAAACATCCTGGAATATTCCTCAGCCTGGTGAGGGTGACGTTCGGGAGGAGGCCTTGTCCACAGGTGAGTGTTACGGTGTTAGAATCGACTTCTGAGGATATCAGACTGACCAGTTGTTAGATCTCTGATCCACTTGTTAGGTTTGGGCCAGTGGGAGTCGCATTTCCTACAGGCATGAATTTGAATTTCACTTACATTCCAAGGCACCCACATTCCCTGGCTTGGGATGTGATGCCTTCTGTAAGCTGTGAGGTATAAACCATGATAGTAAGGTATCACGGTATTGTTGCCTTCTTAGACTTTTGCCCTAACCTTGTGAGTTGAATTATACATTTTCCCTGAATAACTTAATTATTTTCGGTGGTTTCACCTATGATCTGTGTGCTAATGAGTGTACTATTATTAATGCCAGTGAGCATTTATATCTCCGGTTCAGACCTAACAACTGCCTTCTGGATATCTTTGCTTGGATACCACATACACATTTCAAACGCAACATGCTCCAAACTGAATCATGTTCCCCTCGACCCCAACTACCATGGGTTCATCTCAGTGCCTGGCATCACCAGCATGTTGACTGCCAGAAATCTCCAGATCGTCCTTGACGCTTCTCTTTCTGTCATGCCCCACGTGTAGTCTATTGCCAAGTCCTGATGATTTTATTTATTGAATATTTATTGCATCTGTCTACTTCTCTCCAGCCCACTGCTACTACTGCATTCTAAGCTGCCATCTTCTCTTGCCTGGGTTACCATAACAGCCTCCTAACTGTTCTTCCTATCCACATCTTGCATCTTCTCCTCCCTCTCAATCCAATGTCTAATAGTAATTGAAACAAGATTTCTAAAACACAGAGCCTGCTACTTCTGTGCCACCCTCCCACCCCGCTTCAGTGACTTCCTCTTGCCCTTAGGTTGAAATAAACGCTCCCTAACAAGGCTCTTCCTGACCCTGGTCCTGCATCTCCATTTTCACATCTTTCTACCCCACTACTTCATAGTCTAAGTTCCATCCACTCTGGAACAGAATAGCTCTGTTTCCCAACCCTGTTTTGCTTTTTCTCCTGCTTGATCTTTATGCATGCTGTTCTCCAGCCAACAGCTGCTTGGGAGATTTTTTTCATTATCAAGCAAAGAGGTGAAAGCAAAACAAGCTAAGGGTACTATTTTTTAGTATAATACTTCAAACCTGTCTTAGAGGTATATGTTTTTGACTAAGACTTACATGATTGCAAGAGCCCCAGCACAACTTTTCGCGGCCTTCTTCCAATTTCTGCCCCTTTCAATATAACACCATAACCTGTAAAATCGATATGACTATGCTTGCTTTGGCGGCACATACACTAAAATCAGTATGATAGAGTGGGAAGGGACAGGGTCAAGGAATCATAGTAGTAGAGGGAATCTCTACCTTGCTACTTTCACTGCCCCTGTAGAATCCGATCCTGGGCTTTGCTACAATTTAGGCACCAAAAGTACGTTCAGACCCACCTCCTTCGTGTCCTGCTTCGGTAGACCATCTGGATGTCAACATCGTAGAGCTCTTTCATATCTTGAAGGGGAAAGCTTGCGAGCATTTTAAGACAGTGAGATAATAAGGGAGTACAGAGTATTTTGGGGAGTAGCGTAGGCTTATAGATAAGGAAAAACAGGACATTGTAGGCCACGACATTGTTCACATTTAGTGCAGCTACTTCTCCAGACTTGCAGGCTTAAGGGTAGAGCCCAGGACACTTTCCTAATTCTGGTGACTGTATGTCACCAGGACCTCCCATGCTCGCATCGTCTCCGTAACATGCCTGGTCATCGAAGTTCTGCTTGGTGTCCTCCAGTAATCAGTTCCTCTAGAGGCAGCCCATTCCTTTTAAAATGGCTCTGCTCCTTCTGGAATGTCTTCCTTAGCTTGAGCTAAAATGTGTCACTTTGACCTCCATGGCATTTGTGCTATTTTTATTCAAGGACAGCAGTGGAAGGGGTAAGGAAGAACCACGATCTTCTTCTTCCTTTCTTTTTTTTTTTTTTTTTTTGAGATAGAGTCTCACTTTGTTGCCCGGGCTAGAGTGAGTGCCGTGGCGTCAGCCTAGCTCACAGCAACCTCAAACTCCTGGGCTCAAGCAATCCTTCTGCCTCAGCCTCCCGAGTGGCTGGGACTACAGGCATGCGCCACCATGCCCGGCTAATTTTTTCTATATATATATATATATGTTTTTAGTTGTCCAGATCATTTCTTTCTATTTTTTAGTAGAGATGGGGTCTCGCTCTTGCTCAGGCTGGTCTCGAACTCCTGACCTTGAGCGATCCACCCGCCTTGGCCTCCCAGAGTGCTAGGATTACACATGATCTTCTTCTTAACTTAGTTGCACCTCCTGATTAGGGTAAACTCAGTCGAAGTAAATGAGCTAAATCATTTATGTATGGTTTTTAGCACATCATTTGGCATATATGAGCTATTCAGTAAATGACAACTATTAATAATTTTAAACAAGGACGGCAAAATTATTCATTGTAAGATAAACTCACTGCTAGCCAAGTATTTAACGTTTTGATAATTTTCAGCTGATATTATCACATATCTGCTTTGTGTCAGACACTATTTTAGCTCTGGAAAGATAAGATTCTGACTTCAAGGGACTCACACTCTGGCTGGGAAAATGTATGTAAAAAGAATATCCCAACCTGTAGTATATGTCAAATGTAAGTGTCAAATGAAAAGATATCGAATATTAAAAACAGAAGTTCAGGGGCTGGTCCTGAATAGAAAAACAGTCTACCAAAAAAACCTGATTGATCGTTTTTGTCTCCTCCGTAGCGTTTATTCATGCTGTATTTGTGGTGCCGGTGGCTTTCCCCCCACGTGTTTTTCTTTGTGGATGCAAAGGAATGGGGGATTGTACCGATGGTTCTCGAACCTGCAGTCTGGGGGCCAGGGCCTCTGCCGTTGCTTGTGGAAATGTCTGAGTGGGCAGTGGCTGCTGTTGGCTATCTCACAGCGTCGCACTCTGCACTGCGGATTTCTGCCTGCATCAGCAGTTTAGAATGTGGCAATTTCAGTACTAAAGCATAAATCTGGCTTCACAGTGTTTGGGACAAGCTGATCAGAGCTCAGATTGTCCTTGGTGTAGCCTTTGAAGTCTGTTTATCTTTCTGGTTTGCTTACGTTATCGCAGCTTAGAAAAGAGTGAACTTTGGTGTCCTTAGCTGCAATTATAAGTTCCTAAGCAAAAATTTCACATGGGCTATTCTTACATTATGTGTACAGCAAAATAAACAAATTGGTAAATGGAACAGGATCTGTCTCTTTATTGAATTTATCCTCAAAGTGAGGGATGCTTGGGCAATTAGATTAGCCAGGAATTTTTCTGTTGCAAGTATATAATCTCATTCAGCCTGGCTTAAACAAAAACAGGATTTTATTGGCTCAGAGGCTGAAAAGGCCACAAAAGGGCTAGTTTTAGATATGGCTGGATCAGTGTCATTAGGAGCCAGTCTCTCTCTGCCTTTTGACTCTGCTTCTATCTATGTTGGCTTCATTTTCTGGTGCTACATGGTGGCCCATGGCAGCTTCAGGTTCCACGACATCCTTACAGCTAGCAGTCCCAGGAAAAAAAGCAAGTCTGTTTTCTAACAGTCCCAATAAAATGCTCATCCTGACTCTCATTGGCCCATGTGGCCATCCTGCAATTGAATCTCTGTGGCCAGGGGAATGGACTTGGCTGGCTGACTCAGGCCTGGGGCTTACATTCCCACCCCTGACCATTCTCTGTGACCAGGAAGGAAGGATGTGCTGACTGACTTAGACCAGGTCATATGTCCACCTCTGCGGCCTTCCTCAAACCACTGAGCTGAGTAGGGTGGGAGTGATTCAGCACAGGAAAAATAGATGCTGTTTCCAGAGCAAGGGGGGAGTGGATCTTGAGAGAGTGGAGAATCAAATTCACCTATGCTGTCAATCATTTTTGAAATTCATGGAATGTAGCAGGCTCTTTGCAGTCATAGCTTTGTCAGTGCTGATTTTTAATTTGTGACCTTTCTGGAGGCTTTTTGGGAATTTATATCTATGTGTGGGTAGCTTAAATAAATGATCATGATGAGACTTTCTAGTCCCCAACCAAAACATTTTAAACTAATTGAATGGGACACTTTCAAGGACAGAGTCCGTAACCCTTCTGGGTTGTTCATGGTCAGTACTTTTGGGGGAGCTATGACAGGCTCACTGTACGTAATTCACACTGACCTCATTTTTTTCTGTGCTAGGGTTGCGTGGCATCCGTCAGGACAGAGTAAAGGCAGGGGGTCTGGATTTCATCAAGGTATTTGACAGAGTCATAATATCCTTTAGGGTAGGTGAAGAAATCGGGATCGGATATAACGCTGTATTCAGAAAATATTTTTTGGGCACCTAGTCTGTGCGAAGTGTGAGGGGACGTTGTAGGAAACAGCACGGCCTGGTCCTCAGCGCTGTGGAGTTAACCGGCCTGCTGTCCCCACCGGGGCAGGTTTGTGCAGGGTGCTGCAGGGCTCTCTCTCGTGCTGTCCTGTTCAGATTTTTGTTGAACTTTTACCTTTTTTCATCTTTTGTTGAACACTTGGATGTCCCACTGTCTTTTTATTTCAACATGTCTGAATTCATTCTTACCATTCTTTTTGTGCTTTCCACATTTCTGTGAGTAGCCGCTTTGCGAGCATGAAATTATCCTTGCCTCTTTTCTACCCGTCCAGTTATCAAGTATTACCAGATTTTTGTTTGTAATGTTTTTATCACCTGTCTTTTCTAATTCCATTTTCAGGGCAGCCCTCTGTCTGTGATTGTGATTCTTCCTTTCTGTTCCGTTGGTGTGCCATTGCAGGAATTTGGGGTGACCTTCCTCTCTGGACAATTGGGAACGTTGCCGCCTTCGTTAGGCACTGTGGGAGGTAGAGCAAACCCTTACCATCCTCATTCTCATTTCATCTTCCTTGTCTTCTGATGGGATAACTGCGGCCCAGGGAGCTCCGGTGACTTCCCCAGGGACACGCGGGCAGTTGGTGATACAAGGTCACCCAGTTCTGTTTTCCACTCCAGTGCCCTTTGAAGTGCCATTTCTTTTCTCAACACCTCGTTCATTAAGGCTGCTTTGCCACCTGGATTTTCTTTCTTTGTCCCCACAGCATGCTGCATTAAAACCATTATTCATGAAACAGATACTCTTGGTAATTGTATTCATGGGAACACTGTCATATTTTCCCAAGGAAGAACTTGTACTGAGTCACATGTATCTAAAAGTACCCCGGTTGTGAAGTTAATTTTTTTTTCAGTTATTTTGTATTCAACTAAATACACAGGAAGAACAGTTACTGCTTTCATTTATAATAGGGCCTTTCATTTGAATGATAAGTACACCCATGATAGGCTTCCTTGGACCTTTTCCAGAATTGTCTATTTTATCTTTTGCAGCAGCAACTTTAGAATATATCCTCATTACAAAGAATGGTAATTTACTTCTTGTTAACTCCTAGCCCATTAAGATTAAAAGATACTTCCTTAGGGGTTATGGCCTATTCTTGCCAAGATGGGCTATCCTGCTAAATGTTCTATTCAAGCATAATGAGTGATTGAATGTACTATTGAACACTTAAGTATCTTTAAAAGGACTAACCCAGGTGACTTAAAACTCTCTACTTACAGAACTTCAGGTGTTTAAACTACTTTTCCAATTCAATTTTTATTTTATTACTTTTAATTGAGACATTAAAATGTCTATTAGGTTTATGTATGCTTCTGTATACATTCAATTTAGAGAAAGGGCAGAATTTTTAAGGGGAGTTTGAATTAGAAAAAATAAATTCTTTTAAAGTTTATTCTTAACCTTAAATCTCAAGCTAGGATGTTGAAAACCTGTGTGTGAATAAATGCCACTGCGGGTTTATGCGCTTTTTCTTCCCCACCACCTCTTTCCTTCCCCAGCAAGCTCTGCCATTCTCTGTGTTTCTGACTCTCTGCGTCAGTCCCTGTCTCTGTCGCCGTCTCTCTGTCCACAAGAGTTAAGGAGCAGCCCTGCGGCAGGCTCAGGGAACGTCTCACCCCCAGACTGGAAGAGCCTGTCACGTTCATCTGTTCTATGGGCAAGAGCCAGGGGCATCTATTTCTTTGAATCCCTTTGCAGTGAAAACACCCCTTTAAACTTCTTCATTATAGCATTCTGAAAGGCCACAGGACAGATGTTTCTTCATCACAGTAAATCCTGTGATTTTTGCTCTTTGAGGGGTAAAATGAGTTATAACATGTTCTTCTTTCCAGACAAATGAGTTACAGAGTTTTCGCCTTTGAAAAATCAGGACAAGAGATGATTTCAGGGAAGCTGTGCCAGTAAATGAAATTTTGCCTTTGCCTCAAATGACTTTGGCAAACATTGGGGTTGAATTCTCTCTCCTGGGTTACTGCAGTGATCTCCTAACAGGCCACCTGTCTTCAAACACTTACCTTCTCAGTCTCAAATTCCTGCCAAAGTGGCCTTAAAACTCAACTAGATCCTATTACTCCACCACTTGAAAACTCTGCCTTCGTTGCCTAGAAAATAAGTCCCGATTCTGTAGCAAGGTTCAAGGAAGAGGAAAAGATATTTTCCCTACCCCCTTTTCTTTTTGGGATGGTCTCTTTGCTTTTACTCTTTTAGTTTCCTCAACCTGAAATTTCCGTCTTCTTCCTCTGCCTGTTGGAATCGTACTCATCCCTTAAGGTCCAGCTTCAATGTTGCCTCCTCCAGAAGTCTTAGATTTCTTAGTCAAATTTAAACAATTCTTCCTTTGTATTTCTTCCTGTGTTATGATACCTCAGTATACTTTGTGTTATTGGAGTTGCTTTACTACATCCCACATACGTGATTTGAAAGGTTTGGTTTTTTTTTAAACTTTATTGTTTGCAGGGATTAGGAGCCTACCACTTAACAGGGAAATGCTTTACATTGTAGGCTGTTTCATAAAAGGTTAGAAAGTTATTCTCTGTATTATGCTTATGCCTTCATGTGACTTTCACCCGGCAGTCCTCCCGCCCTTTAGAGGAGCACAGTCTGCAGACATTTTCCTTGGTGAGTTTGGGCTCAAAGCAGTACACCAGGGAACACGAAGTACCACGTTTTTCTTCACTAAGTTAAATATCCTTTTAAGTACACGCCTGAATGACTGATAGTAACTGCAACGAAATGCAAATATAATAGCACATAATCCGTCAATGTTTGTTTTTTATGCTAATTATTACTACAAAATCAGTTTTGTATTGATTAATTATCCATAAGTAAGTGAGCAGAACAAGCTAAATTTTCTTAGAACTTTAATTAGAATATGCCTCACATACACACTAGCTCTAGTAATTCATTAATGACTAGACATCTTTAATAAATGTGATTGGAAAACTTCTGTTGGTTTTTATGACCAATATTACATTTTTTTAATTTTTTTCACTCTTCATTTATCTACATTTAAAAAATGTTTGGAAATAGTTCTGAGTTTGGTGGTTATAACAAGCTACAAGAGAAAAAAAATTCAGATGGATTGTAAGAAAATATCTAATTAAACAATAATGGGTAAAAATGATACTATAAATTTGTCATATATGACATATGGAAATATACATATAGAGGCATACAGAAAACTTCAGTGTCCCTTTTTTTTATTTTTTTGCTACACAATTTTATTTCTTTGGGAAGAGCCATTGAGAGTTTGGTTTTCTAAAATCGCCTCAATAGTTAATAGTGGCGATCCACCAAGAATTGTACTTCATTTATGTAATTTGCTAACTTTCAAGTGCTTATTAATTTGAGAAAGGTAGTAGGCCGGGCTTAGTGGCTCACACCTGTAATCCCAGCACTCTGGGAGGCCGAGGTAGGAGGATCACTTGAGGCCAGCAGTTCAAGACCAGCCTGGGCAACACAGTGAGACCCCATCTCTAACGAAAATAAAAAAATTATCGAGGCATGGTGGTGTGCACCTGTAGTCCTAACTACTTGGGAGGCTGAGGCAGGAGGACAGCTTGAGCCCAGAAGTTTGAGGCTGCAGTGAGCTATGATGAGATGACACCACTGCTCTCTAGCCTGGGTGACAGAATGAGACCCTGTCTTAAAGAAAAAAAAGGTAAATAAATAAAGAAGACAAAGATAGTGATGGTAGCTCTGATAATACACCTGAACTACCTTGAATAGGAATATTTAAAAGATGTATTAGACTATTTTTATCCTGCAGAAACTGTATTTCATAGGAGAGGTGAGTTAGGTGCAGGCTGAGGGATGGGGTAAACTATGGGAAGTAACATGAATTATTGATGTATGTAGTTTTGAAAATTTGCCTTTTTGATATCAAAAGAGTATATTTTTATCACTAGCAATTCTAGAAACAAAGTCTCGAAGGTTGTATGTGAGCACTTAGGTTCCTGTGTGTGCATGTTCGCTGATGAGGTTGCAGTCCAGGTCTTGCCCACAGAAGACGTCCTGCACGTCTGGAGTCTTTCTGGAGTCTGCTTGCTCTGGCATGAAGTTGCTGTCTGTCATCCTCCCACGCAGAAGCGTCCACATCGCTCCCTTTCTGTCTTTGGGCTCTGCACAGATCCTAGCTCCTGGCAAGAGGTTTCGAGTTACGCTCCCTGCGGGACTCTCTTTCTCAGTACTGTTTTCAAACGCCACTGGGTTACCTCTGGGAAGGATAGATTTAAACTCTTCCTTCAGAGTGACTGTTTGGGTAAAAATCTTAGGAAGATGTAAGAGATAATCAGGGGGGAAACTTATGATAAAAGGAAACCCTTGACCTCAAAACAGTGGTCTGGACTCGTGATCAGGGCCTCTCAGGAAGAAAACACAAATCCCTTCATTCATAAGAAGCGTACATATTTCTCCTGCTGGATTTGTTCTTAGGCATTAGCTTCTTAGATGTCGTCATAGCTCACACAGGCCAAACTGCTCCTGTTCTGCCTCCTTTTTTTTTTTTTTTTTTAATTTCTAAAACTTCAAACTGTAGTGATTTTTCTCTCTTCACTCATCTAAAAGAAGTTTAGGTTTATCCCATATTGATGCTTCTTACGGGCTCCGTTAGAGATCATGTGGTTGGTGTTCAGGCCCAGATAGAGAAAAAAGGGAAGGATGTGAGTTTGCTACAGTTTATTGGGCTCGATGAAAGCTGCAGTAAACTGATGGGAGAAGGGAGCAAGGGATTATTATAGGCAGCTGCTGGAGGGAACTTTACCCCCAGTATGAAGAGTTTGTTTTCTGCACAGGTGTTTGTTCGCTGCATAGCCCCGGGTTTTCAGGGGCAGAAGCTCCATAGAGTGGAGCCTTTGTCAGGAGTTGTGGCCATACTCACATCTGCTGATCACACTGCACTGCAGGAAAGCTGGGATGAGGGCTGAGCTCGCCTCATTCATTAAATCGACTTTGCACTAGATGTCCAAGGCCCTGGACGGGTCAAGATTTGCTTCTCGGCTGCTTGCTGCCCAGAGACCATTTGTTATGTATATACCTGCTCCTCCTGGCTGAGGACTTGATAGAAGTTCTTGCAGTGGATTTCTTCCGGCTGTTCCCAAGCCAGACTTTTCTTTAACATGTGACTCATTATCATCTTCCTTTTTTTATAAATTATGTCTTGTAGAAATACATCAAAGTTTCTGACATAGATGCGGCATCCTTCTTTGGTTTCTAATAGTAATATTTTCCCCAAGTTTATTTTCCTTTGTTCATTTCATTGGGCAAGTAGAAAGTCAAGTATGTGCGCTGAGGTCCTTCTGCTGAATTTTAAGATTTATTTTTTAATAATGACAGTTGTACAAGTTCAGGTACATTTGCACTGTAGTCTTCTTGTAATAGAAATTATGTATCTTTACAAATCAAGATTTTCTTTGTAAATGGTGGGAGTTACATTATTGATAACATTTTGGATTTGTCTGCACATGGTTGCTGCAGTATTTTCTTTCATTATGAACCTCTCCCCCTGAAACAAACAGAAAACACATCACAACATTTGGAAACTTGCCTGGAGTAAACTGCTAACTTTTCTTGGTTGGTTTTTTTTTGTTTTGTTTTGTTTTTTACTTTAGAAAATTGTAAATGCCCACCGTAAAAATATCCTCTATTCCATCTGCCAAAAAGAAAACAGAATTAGGTAAGTGAAAACCAGGAGCTGAGCCCAGTAATCAATTATATTATATATACACTCTGCCTTTTTCTTGTCCTTTCTACAGTGTTTTATTGGTTCACTCATTTGTGCAGCAAATATTCTGTGAGTCCTACTATGTGTGACACTGTGCTGGGAACAGGGACACTAAGTTGACATAGCCTTGGTCCTGTTTGTAATAGTCAAGTTTCTTATGCTCTGTTGAAGGAAGCATCATGAAGTATGTAAAGAACTATGAAAAGCTCAGTTTCTAGACATTTAATCCTGATGGGATTAGAAAGTGAGGCAGTAGGGTCTCCCAAGGAACTTTTTGTACAGAGGCAATGATATGAATAAATTATTAGTAGCTACCCTTTGAGCGTGCTAAGTACTAAGCATTATGCTAAGGGCTTTTACATATGTAAGCTTATTACTCACTGTGACTACATATTGTTATCCCGGTTTCACAGATGCAGAGTGTGAGTCTCAGAGAGAGCATTATTTATGGGTATGCTGCAGTAAAAGGCAGAGCCAGGAGTTCCTGCCGGGTCTGCTTTCCCCAAAGGCATCCATCCCCGTGTGGGAGAGCACACTGTCTCCCTGTGCTGCCATCTTGTGCCATGGATGTGGGTCACGGGAGCTTGCTGCACCTATCAGTTAGACTTAGATTTGGCTGCATATGGCAGAAAAACCCAAAGTAACAGTGGGGTACTTGAGAAAGAAGTCTGGGAGTAGCATTAATAGTCTGTGGCTGTTGTAAAGGCCCCACGGTCATCAGGGACAAATCTTGCCACATCTGCCGTTTGGTCCAGTATGGCATCTCAAGCTTCAACTGTCAGTTCCAAATTCCAGGCAGCAGGAGGAAAAATAGAGTGATGGGGAAAAAGAGCATCCCTCACCTCGTAAGTCTCATTTGGCAGAACTTGGGCATAAGGCCGCTCGTAGCTGTCAAGGAAGGTGAGAAATGTAGTCTTGCAGTGGAATTCGTGGCCTCATGAATAAAGTCCTGGTTCTGCTGCTAAGGAGGAAAAGGGAAGTGATGTTCAGGTGGGCAGCCAGCAGCCTCACTACACTTAGCTCAAGGCAGGTTGTGGTTTGGTGGATGCCATGGGCTGAGCTGAGACCAGAGGTCATGTGTCTGGGGTTTGAACTTTATTCTGTAGGTGCTGGGAATTACTGAAAGGCTTCAACTAGGTGAGTGACATGACCAGCTCTGTATTTTGGACAGGTTGTTCTGTCTGCAGTAAGAAGGACAGGTTGTGGAGGATGAAGGCCAGAGAAACGGGGAGTGAGGCATCCTTTGGGAATCTGATGGGTTAGAACGGATGAAGAATGATGGCCACTTTAAGAACTGGAGAGGGTGGAATGAGTTCTGACACATGCAGGATGTAGAGTCTCCAGGCCTTGGTGACTGACCATTTGAGGCTGTTGAGGGACAGTCTGGCTTTGCCATCCGGGTGTGAAGCTAACGGAGGCAGAGGATGCAGGAGGGAGGGCAGGTGGTGGTGGTGGTTGGGGGCAGACAGTAAATCCTGTCTGAGGTGGCTCTGGGGCCTCCAGCAGATGCTGGTAGGCAGCTAGTCGGCCGTATAGATCTGGAGGTCAGGACATCGGGCATACTGATTCAGGAGTCATCAGCATGGTCATGGGGTGAGCCCCGTGATTACAAAAAGGGAGCCTGGTTGGTTTGTAGAAGTAATGGACTTCTGGCAAATATGGGGCAGATCCATATTCATTTCCCTTCCAGATGAGGTTGAATAAACATTCACATTTCTAGGCTGAATGTTTTTGAAATTATTTTCTAGACTAGCATAATTTATAAAAGTGGAAAGAAACTATAAATATAAATTTGGAAAGGGACAGCTAAAAGGAGAAAACAGAATCTTTGAGTATATGGAAACAGGTATTGATAATGTGCTGGAATTAAGAGACTACAGATAAAGGCAGTGTTTTGTACCTCTGCTCTTGCTGTGGGAAGGGCAGGGGAAAATGAGAAAGGGACGCTGGAATAGGGAGTGGTGCCTTCGGGCAAGACAGTCCCTCCAGAGGGCTGATGTGCTCGAGGAGAGTAGGACATTAGAAATGTAAGACTTGCCCTGCACTTGCTCACTCGTCAGTGTTCCAGTCTCTCCTTTCAAGACTAGTAATTAACTTCATATTTTTAGCTGTGTGTTCAGTTAGTGGTAAACCATCAATAAAAGCAGATTTAACTGTCTCCAGATAAGACTTGCTTCTCTCATGTACCCTCTTTGTAGGTTTAACAAATAAAATGAAAAATGCTGTGAGGGAAAGGATGGTGTTACTTAATATTGTGTGTTTCTGGTGGTGGGAAGGAGGAAGGTCTATGCACAAGCTGCAGATCCTTAAGATAAGGATATAGGCTTTGAATGACAAAACTGGGATGCGGGCAGATTGACCACAGCTAGCCCTCTGGGCCTTTCCAGCATAACTGAAAAGTGACAGTCGTACCCCGTCTCTACAGCCTACGCCAAATGTGACCACCAATAACATACCGACGTATCCTTCTAGATCTGTATGTATGTGTCTTTTTAAAAATATGCATGTACAGATAGGATCATACTTTACATGCTTATTTGCATCTTGCTTTTTCACTTGTTAATAAACCTTAGAATTCTTTTCATAGCAACACATGTAGATCCAGCATGGTGTTTTAAATGTCTGCATAGCATTGGCGTGCTCTGATTTATTTAACCAATCTTCTGTTGGTAGGCATTTAGGTTGCTTCTATTTTTTAAACATTACAAATAATAGTAATAGTAAAGAACATCCCGATAGATACAGTTCTACATAGTTATGCGAATAAGTCCATAGGCTCATTTCCTATTAGTGGAATGGCTATGGATTCTAAATTTTTATAGATGTTTTCCTATTACTTTTCAAAAAAGGCTATGCCACTTTACATACTCATCGCCAACATATGAGAAGTGTGTTGACCTTTCCCTGAATGAATGAATGATCAAAATATGAACGACCATGCTTTAATGACCAGCCATGATGTGCCAGGCCCCATGCGATGCTCTGGAAACAAAAAGATGGCTAAGGGACAGTGGTCTCTGGCCAGAAGGAGCTCGCAGTTTGATGGGGAATATGGCTGTGTGGTGAGGGAGGGTGAGGAGTGGTTAAGGTGCAGGTTTTGGGTTCCGATGGAGCTGGGTTTAGTTACTGACTCTGTTGCGTACCATCTGGACATGAGTAAATCCCTTCGTCTAAGCCTCTCGTCCTTCACTGGAAAATGAGAGTAATCATATCTGCTTCACTGGATTTTTTTGAAGATTAAATAAGAAATTTACATAAAGATTTTAGTACAATGCCTACTGCAGAACAAGTGCTTGATGATGATGATGATGATATTGTCGGTGACTGTCACGCATAAACTGGCGCTTTGAGTCCTGAGGATCACACATGAGGACGTGCCCAGAGTGCACTGGGGCCTAGGTGGAGAGCTCTCTGCCTGGAAGTGTTTGGGAGGCTTTGGAAGGGCGGTTGTATCTAAGCCAAGTCTTTAATTACACATAGTAGTTTGCCATGAGGTTGTATCAGGAGGAAATATAATATTTTAAAAATAGTTTCTCAAAAAACGTACTGTGTAACAGGAAACCTCACCATTATATTGAAAAAACATTCTCGGAGGAAATTCACTGGGGCATCTTATGACCCTGCTGCTTAATTTTCAACATTAAAAGTAACTTTTGTTTTGTCGGTGTTTCTGGTTTTGTTTTAAAGCACTAATCAAAGGATAATTCTTAAATTCTGTTTTAATTTGCTCCTTGTTTCTTTTAAAAATTAGTGGTTAAAATGTGCTCATTATGGAAAATGTCAAAATATATAAGCTTTTATATTTTTTTTAACCTTTCTAATTCATCTTTTATGAAGTGCTATTTTTTGCCTTATTTCTTTTGGGGAATTTATCTTTTTTTTTGGTATTCATTTTCTTTCTGGCTGGTAACAGTTATTTGTATATTAAAATATTAACAATTAGTCTTTTACAATGCTGCAAATGATTTTTATCCATTTTTTAAATTTTCTTCTTTATTTTATGTGTGTCTTTGTTTTTGGTGATACGGATGTTTTAAAATGTTATTAGTAAAATCTGCTAATCTTTTCCTTTGGAATTTTTGTCTTTGGCTTCATTTTTGGGAGGTCTGTCTTCACTCTTGAGATTATATAAATCCTCATTTTATCCTAGTATTTTATGTCTTTTAATATTAAAATCTTAATCCTTTTTGAACTTACATTGATGTGCAGGAAGGGAATGTAACTTTAGTAAGTGATTGCCAGGTGTCCCAACACCATTCGGTGAATATCCCTTTCCCTGCTAGTCTGAAATGTCACCGTTTGCATGAACTAAATTCTTGTGTATGTTTGCTTGGGTTTGCTTCTGAATGTTTTCGTCTTTTCCACTGTTTCGTTTGCCTGTTTTGGAACTAGCGCCATAGTATTTTGATTAATATCGCTGTGTAATGGCCGTTTAATGGATTTTAATACCTGGTAGGATGAGTTCTGCCTCAATATTCTTATTTTGAAAAATTTAGCTGACTGTTCTTTAAAATAATTTTGTTAGTTTCTTCCCCCACATCCCTGTGAGATACTGATTGGAATTGTGTTAAATATGTAGATTAATTTTGGGGAAATGGAGTTGTTTGGAATATTCAGTCTTCCTCAGGGATATGCTGTGCCTCCCCATTTATTCAGGGCCTTTCCTGTATTCCTTTGTAAATATTTTTGCTTTTAGTCATGTTGTTTCTGCACAGTTCTTGTTAAGTGCATTCCTAATCAGTTGACATCTGTTGTTGTCATTGGGAGTGGAATCTTTTCCATTATATTTCCAAGCTGGTGTTCGTTGTACAGCACAGCATGGAAACATAGGCTCGGTTTCCAAATGGAACCAGAAGTATCTGAAGTAATTTTAAAGCTATTTTCTTCAAAATGTTCTTAAGTTTGATAAAATCAAGTATTAGAAAATTTACTTTCATAAGAAACACGCATCCTTGATAACATGTTTTCAGAATGATGTACCCAAGAATAATAGGTTTTTAAAGGCTGCTATGTCTTAGATGGATTGAGTAATGTTCTCGATTTCCAGCAGAGGTCAGTGTTTCACAGGTTTATTAGTCGGTGGTGGTGGTTTTGTCTGCAGTCTCCTCAATTTATATATCCTTGAGTCATTTAATCAGCACGCTGGGGATTATTTGAACTGGAGGAAATGTGGAGATCATCTAGATTAATCATTCATTTTGTAGATAAGGCAGCGTGCCTAGATGGGAAATGACTTGTCCAAAGCCACACTGTCAGCAGAGTTAGGTTAAAACCTAGATGTCCTTGTTTCCAAAGGATACTCTCTCTCCAAAAGACTGATTAAAGATAGTCAACAAAATCACAGAGAAAAAAAATATATTGTCCAATGTAGAAGTTATGTCTTGGAGAAAGGGAAGCACAAGCTGTTCATTTTGTTTGGGTAGTAGGTATATGTTTAAAAATTTTTATTAATAAGATGCTAAATTCTTAGATTACAATAGTGATTGGGTAAAACAAACTGAAAACAGCTGACTTTTGTTACCTGAATGTAGAATTCCTGGATGTGAAAGTGACGTTTGATACAATGTCCGATTCTTCATCCTGACTGTGGTACTTGGTGTTCACATAAGCATCAGTACTTGTATGATACCAGTAGAGTAACTCCCATCCCGTCTCTGCACAGTCAAGTTGGGTACGTTTTGGAGAAACAATATAAATCATTGAGTTCCACCTGTGTCAGAAAATACTATCAAAGAGTCTATAATTTTTCCAATAAATAAGCAAGTAATGTAAAAATGTAAAAAAAATTTTTTTGTTCTATGTTAAGATTAATAGACAAACCAGAGCAAAGAAGCCAGGGGAACACTTAGGGGTAGCTTCTGACAAAATTATAAAGTGGACGAAATATCAGTTTCAAAGAAATGTCTTTCCTTTAACTAGCTGACTCCATCCTATCAAAATCTCGTAGAAAAAGGGCATGGGCCACTTAGTTGTTAGCGGGGAGGCCGGACCCTTCTGGAGTGCGTATGATGAGCACCTCCCACACCCGTGACACCAGGCTCACTGGATTTGGGTGTGGGAGAGCCGGTGTGGACTGGTGTGCAGGTGAAGGAGAGACTGTGAGCTGGGCCTTGAAGGAAGGGTGGGACTTACACGGACAGAGACCGGAAGTGGGACGCTGTGGAGGCTGGATTCCTTGTCAGGGTAAGCAGGAGACCGGTTATTACGTGTACAGTTTAAGGGCAGTCAAAGGAAGGCAAGATTAAGGGTAGACTGGGGTTGGTTTGGGTTTAGACTTTCTGATTTGGAGGTCAGAGTATGAGATGTTTTTCTATAGGTTTTTAAAGCTTTTTATTTAGAAATACAGTAATAAGTTATAAAAATATTGCAGAGAGGTCCTGTGTACCCTTCATGCAGCTTCTATCTATAGTAACATCTTAGGAAAGTTTCACACAATATCAAAACCAGGAAATTGTCCTGGGTTCAATTTCCCAAACTTATTCAGATTCCACCAGTTTTTATTTGTACTCATATGTAGGTATACATGTCTGTGCAATTTTATTACATGTGTATACTTGCGTAGTCACTACAACAGTGAAGATACAGAACAGCTCCATTTCTGCAGAGGAACTTCTTCATGCTGCTCCTTCTAAAGATTTTGAAAAGCTTTAAAGGCAATCCAGTTTTCTAGCTGGGTACGTTGGTGGGGTGGGTATAACCCACTGGTGTCTGGAGCCAAGGGGCTTGTTTGCAGCCGGGAGGCCTGGCCAGTAGGGCTCCTTTAGGAGGCCTCTTTACATATTATTGGCAGAATGTGGAAATGGCAGACAATTTTGTAACAAATTTTATAAGGAACAAAACTGTTTAACCAGGAATATTCTATGTAGAGTTTTTAGAAATGGCAGAAAAGACCCTAGTCACTGTTTCTCCTGGAATCTCAGCTTCATCCTGTGACTTCCTATGTGCCGGTGGGTTCTGATTTTCCTGGAGCCTCTGCTTGGCTCCCTGTAGCCACTGGCATTTTCCTCTAAGAAGCTGATAGGTGGGTCCACTGGCTCAACTTGCAAAATTAAGTAGATTTTTTACCCTGGCATTGGAAACCCTTCTCAACAAGGTCTAACCGTGTCCTCTCAGCCACCTTGCTCTCATTTCATTCATGAATCCTTCCAAAGGGAACCAGTCACGCCCTGAACATGCCCTGTGCTTTTCCAGATCCGTGCCTTTGCTTGCTCCATTTTTATTACTGATAATCCATCCCTCCCCCTCCATTGTGATTCTTTCGGACCCTGCTCATCCTTGCATTGCTCCTGCAATAGGCTACCTTCTTAGTGGGGTTCTTTGGGCTTAACCTCCTGCTCAAAGGAACACAGCTCTCTCCGTTTTTACTTAGTACCTTGGCACTTATATGACTCTACTCCTTATTACAGTTATTTGATCATCTCTTTACATACAGCTTATTAGGTGCATCTTTAGCTGCCCAGGTCATTAGCCCCAGAGAGCCTGGATTGTTACTTACCTCGGTGGTCTCGGTAGTCCCTTGGACAGGGCCTTCCATATGGCGAGCTATTAGTAATAGCTGTTTATTGATTTGATTCCATTAAATTTCAATTGAGGTGCGAATCTTCAGGGATTTTTTTTCTGCTTCCTTTTACCTGTCAAGCTTCTCTAGCAGGTTTTAGGGAGCATTACAGGTTTCAAGAGCAAGTTTCTCATTCAACAGAAGGAGACTTATTGAAGCAGATAACAAGGCTAGTTGGAGTGGAAAAGGCATTTGGAACCCATTGGAAAAGGACGTTATGTAAAATCCAGGTGCTGTTATTTCAACGTAATAGGTTACTTTATCATAGGCTCGCGGTAATAGAATTTATTCTAGATGACACAAAGCTCATATTGGCTGAACTGTGCGCCCTCCTGGGCGTGGAAGAAGAGAGCAAGCCGAAGAAATATAATGTACTGTGTGATTTTATTTTAGTTAAATGTACTGAACCAGAAGGGCTGCAGGATTTTCAAGTGCTCATTTAATGTCTCTGTTAAACAAATGGCAGAAGCCAGGGAGAAGTTTCCATTTTGCTAAACTCTCAACACTTAGGAATCACGCAGTGCTGTAATTTAGAATAATGACTTTGAGAGCTCATCTTCAAAAAAGTGAGAAAAATAGAAATAGCTCCAAGAGTATCCTTATATTTCTGTATCTCAAGCAATTGTTCTTCCACAATTGCCTTCAAGAGTAAACCAGGCTTTTCTTTCTTTCGTGAGTACAGCTTCACAGGGATCCGTGCCATGGGATGGACCGTCCCTGAGACTCTTCCCCCAATGCCTAATTTTCTTTCTTTCTTTTTTTTATTGAGGTAAAGAAGCACATAACATAGTATTTACCATCTTAACCATTTCTGAGTGTACAGTTCAGCAGTGTTAAGTATACTTATATTGCTGTGTAACGGATCTCCAGAAATTCTCATATTGCAGACCTGACACTCTCTGTACCCATTAAATAATTCCTCTTTCCCCCTTTCTCCAGCTCCTGGTGCCCACCATTCTACTTTCTGTTTCTATGAATTTGACTACTTCAGAGCCCTCATAGAATTGGAATGATACAGTGTTTGTCTTTTTGTGACTAGCTTAATTTATTTCTTTATTGCATCACACAGATAAACAGGGGATTGTCCTTAAAATTCTCAGAGCCACTAAGCTTTGATTCTAAGGAGATCTGAGAAATTGAAGAGTTATCTCCATCCATTTCACAGATGAGGAAAATCAACCACCAGAGGTTGCCTATGGTTAGTGAAAAATCTTAGTGAAAAATCTCTGTTTTATTTTCCTTTTCAGGTCCATTTAATTATTAAAAACAGTGAAAGTATCCCAAACTCAGAGCAAAAATAAATATAACACTTAGAAAATGCCTTTGCATTAAGCTGCTACTGCTACTGGTCCCATTTTCTGCAAAACATGTTTACATATCTGTTATAAAGACAGTTTATTTTTTTCCAATAAGATTTATTTTGGTCAATATATGCTGCCATAGCATAAGCTGATGTATAGATTTTTTTTAACCTTGTGTTAAATGTTCTAAAGTAGGGGTTGGCAAGCTTTTTCTGTAAAGGGCCAGATAGTAAATATTGAGTCTTCTTGTAAGGATTTAACTCTGCTGTCTCAGTGTGGAAACGGAGCATGGCTGTGTCCCAATGGAATCTTATTTACGAAAGCAGGGGGTGGCCAGGTTTGGCCCACAGGCTATAGTTTTCAAGCCCCTGCAGTAAAGTGGATCTTTTTGGTTCTCAGCAACGTAGCTTACTATCTTTCATACACAGCTGCAGTTGGTGGTGATGGTGGTGGTGACTGAGAAAATAATGTAAATCAAAGTATTACTTCCTTCCAACTTACAATTTTGGTGTTATTTTCTAGACAACATGCTAGGCTTAAGATATAATAAAAAGCACACTTAAGAAAATAGCTAACATGTTTGAGGTATATCTTCAAAAAGAAGACTGGAGATTTTTCTGAGTTTTTCTGAGTATTCATAAACATATTTCTTTTTCTAAAGGAAAATAGCTTTGGTCTCATTATAAAGATAAGACATAAAGAAGAAATTAAAAATAAACCCAAATCCCCAAACCCAGGAGTAACCACCGATAATAATGATATTTAAGTTTTTTGTTGGATGCCTTTATTTGACCTCCTCCAGACCCACTGTCTGTCTTTTCCACTTGCTCAGTGCGCAGGAAGGTCGACCTCTGTGCACTACATCAGGAGGCACCAAAAGTGTGCGAGAGAGCGAGGGGGGTGTTTAGCCCCCACCTCCAGCCCACCCGCAGTGTACTGTCCACACTCCTGCCAGGCGACCCCTCTTATTGCAGCTCTTTGGCTACCCTTAACCTTGCCCTCCCCCCCTCCCCCCATGCACCTCAGGCTTGGTGGTGGTCCACTGCTGCAGGGGCCGCTCCACCTCTCCTGCTTTCCCTAAGCCCTGCCTACCCTCTGAACTATCCCTTTATTTAATTCTCTCACTCCCCAGCTGGAGTGTGCTGTCTGTCCCTCACCGTGGCTCTGACCTGACTGATAGAAATGCTGTGTCCACTTTGACTTACTCCACCACCAAGACAGATAAGTAGAACTTTCCCTGTCTGCTCTACTTCTCCAGGCAAGGAACAAAGAGCTTCCACATCTCTCTGGAGCTAGAACACCAGAGTTCAAATCTCTGCTCCTGCATTTACTAGCTATATGACTTTGGGAAAATTACATCATCTCTTTGAGCCTTGGTTTCCCCATTTGAAAAAAGGGGATAGTAGTATCTGTCTCACAGAACTGTTGGGCAGATTAAATGAAGTCATGTCTGTGACATGCTCAGCATAGTGCTTGGCACTTGGCCGAAGGTGCTGAAACAGATGGTAGAAAACACTCCATTTTTTTGGTTTGTAAATAGATACTCCTCAAAGGATCCTTTGTAAAGGAAAAGGCCATTTGCAATGGAGGAATGCTTTCCTATCACACCTATTTCAGAGACTGCATATTTCAGAGAGCCATGGCGTGGCTCCTGCCCTGCTCAGGGCTTGGACCATCTCTCATGGACAATGCTTGCCTGCCTGTTTCTAGTGACAGCAGGTGGCAGTGGACAGCTAGGCCACCCCTGGGGGGTTTGGGCTAATAGGAAATCTATATAACTCTGTTGGAGTGTTGGTGTTATGACTAAAGAAATAGCTTTCAGAGTCAACAGAAAGAGAATAGGCATTATTCATATCCCTAAGGATAATATGGCTAGCATTTATTTCACACTTACTAGAGTTTTATACATCTCCTTTATTTATGTAGTCCCTAAAAGAAGGTAGTAGTATTATTCCCATTTTAAGGATAAGAAATTGGATTTTAAAGAGAGGTTCAGTGACTTGACTAATGTTTCCTGGCTAATAGTGGTATTTATGGGACTCACACCCAGGCATTCTCTCTAGAAGCCTCCATGCTCACCTGCTGTGCAGCTGTCTCCAAGGCTCTTGTCCTTGACATGCTAGAAGGTTGATAATTTTAAAAACTTGGTTCTGTGTGCACATGGTAAAAATTTAAACCATACAAAAGAATAGCATGAAAGTGTAAAGTATCCTCATCTAAGTCCTTGTTCCCCAATCCCTTGCTCCAGAGGCAGCCACTCTCCTTTTGTGTCCTTCCCGAGGTCTCCGTAGAGGTCTCCGTAGATGGCTGTTCCAGCATTGCAGAAGGAAGGATTACTGGTCTCCATCACCCCTCTTAGCTGCACCTCTGGCCTGTTGTCCTGGCTGTTTTTCTGGGCTCTGGATTAGGTGGGAGGAGAGGGTGCTGGTGAGATCCTCCGCAGCCAGGTCACTACGCAGGATTCAGGTTATTGCTTTGCTTTCGGCTACACCTAGAAGAGTCAAAATTCCTGTCACCTCCTACTTCTTCATTTAAAAACATAGTTAGTGTTCGAAGGTTGAATGAAAGCCTCGAACTCATAATACACCTGGGTTTTAAATATAAGGCACCCAGAGATTGTCTTATATTCTGAATACCTCGTTAACTGATTAGCAGAACGACCTGTCACACCCAGGGACACTAGGAGAAGGGCTGCCTTACATGGTGTTGGGTGCTTACCCCCAACACTCCTATGACAAGTACCGCCTCTGTATTTTGGTGCAAACATTCATAACTGTATTAAAAGAAAGGATTTTATAGTACAGATGCAGAAGTGATCAGTTATGTCATAATCATGTCTTTGCTAGATGATTCTTACTGTTGTGTGTTTGATTCGGTATGGATATTCAAAATGGCCAAAATATGTTGTGACCAAACATAGCAGAAAGAGTGAAGGTGCATCTACAATGTAATTTTAAAAAAATTAGCAGTCTATGTTACACCTTTAGTTGATTACTCCATAAGTATGTTACGGATTCGTAGGGAAATATATATTTTTAAAATTCAATTCTGTACGTAATCAGAAGTTGAATATATTTTATTGCTGCAGTCACATAAATGGTTTTGTTTATTACCTTGTATGCTCTGTACTGTTTTACTATCAGTAGTGATTCGAGGGGGTTGTGCTTCAATCTGTTCTTTCTAAGGCAACCATAATGAGTTCAAAGCATGTGGTATTGATTTTTGAGAGTTCTGCCACAGAGCTATCATGAATTATTGGTTCTGTGTTTTATTTTAGGATTTCAGCTTCTTCATGTTTTTGAAGCATGTTTGATGGAAGTGCCTGTGTCTCTCTGCAGTCAGTTGCGTGGCCTGAGCAGTAGGCATGCAGTGATTGATTAAGTTGACATTTGGTACTAATAGCTCAGAGACTGTTTACATCACAATATGTTTCTCCATCCCAGATCTAGGTGAAGGCAACTGATATTTTCCAGCTAATAAGTGGTAGTGCTGGCATTCAGACCCCGGCCACCTGTGTAGAAGCTGCACACTCAACCCCACTCCTTTACTGCCTCTAAGGTGCTTGGCCTTGTGGTTCCTCCACCTCTTCGCTTAATCTCACTTGTGCCTTTGGCCGTAGGAGCAGTATGTTATTGAGTCATTATCCACCTGAGACTGCAAGCCTTCAGCTTCATCTTTTACGAGCTGAATGACTTCGGGGCATAATTTGACCTCTCTGAGCATCAGTTTCTTTATCTGTGAAATGGGAACAATAATTCCCACCCTCCTGCCTCACCAGGTAGATGTACTGACCAGCTGGATTCTATTCATCCTTCTATCCCTAGGACGTAGCATAGTGCCTGACACGTTACAGGCACTTAAATGTTAGTTTCTGTGCTAGTTTCTTCTCTCCTAGAAGCTAGTCTTTGGTTAAGAATTAGATGTCCCATGGGATGGTCTGAACAGGTCACTACTTAGATATAGTCAGGAAACTAAGATAAATATGGGCAAGGGACCACTCATTATATCCTTTACTCTCAATCTTTTTTTCATAATAAACAGAACTAAACTCAGCATCTCTCTGGGGAAAGACAAAAACTCTGCTCCCAAAAGGAAGGGAGAAGGATTCCTACTACTCAGTGGGCCACGGGCATTCTCGCGGTATGGGATGAGAGCTGGTCACACCAGACTGCGCACATGGGAGGCCTTGATGGAAGTTTATCTGAGGTTTGTTCTATTATGGTTGTTACGATTAGGTAAGTTAACAGAAAGCGTAGGAGGGCCTTACAGGAGTGGAGAACAGCACAGCGGGAGCAAAGGTGCGCAGGTGGGAAATCACACGGTGGGTTGTGGGAGAAGGGAGCGGTCCATTTCCCTGGGATTACTGGAGCGTAGGGGGAGACAGTGGAGAGGCAGCGGGGAGGGGGAGGGGACTGCAGCAGGTTCTGCATAACCAGCTACTCGGAATTTGGACGTTACCTTTAAGAGGTGATTGACTAAAAGTTTTTGAGCCTGGGGAGTCAGGATGAAGGCTGCGTTTTAGCATGGATTGGGACCAGGAATGGGATACCCAGGTGGACTGTCAGGAGAAAGAACACATTCAGAATAACAGGTGAAGAGAGCTCTGGCAGTGGTGCAAGCGGGTAAGTGGGGAAGGAGTTACTGAGTCATGAAGTTCCTGAAGAAGAGCTTGTAGGAGACACGGCCATGAAACAGAAGTTAAAAAGAAGGAAAAAGAGAGAAGTGTAAAAAGTATACACGTTGAAAGTGGAGAGGAAAGCTGTATGTGTCTCCTGGCTCTGACGCTTACTATTTCAGCCTTCCCTTCGGTACTGGGGCAGAGTAGTTATCTGCCTGAACCGACTGTGCTCCGGCAAGCACAGGTCAGGGAGTCTGGGACAGGGCATCGCTGGAGGTGCCCGCGGCTCAAATAAGATGGTTTGTGAAGGCCCCTCAGACTTCGGTCTGAGGACTGAGACATTTACAGAATCTTCTTTCCTCATTTTCTCTCAAGGTCTGCTTCCTGTGCTTTTTTTTTCAGTCAGTGAAGATTCTGCAGCTCAGCACCTGTCCCCAACACCACACTTAAATTACCCTTGCCCCGGTGGTTCCCTAGTTGCTAAATCTAATAGATATTTTTCTGTTCTTACCCTACTTATCCATTCTGTCATATTTGGCACTGTTCCTGCTCCTCTCTTCCTGAAACACGCTTTCCTTATATTCTATGACAGGGTCATCAAACTGCAGCCATGGGCCAAATCTGCCTCTCCACCTGTTTTTGTAAATAATATTTCATTGGAACACGGCTATACTCATTTGTTTATGTATTGTCTGTGGCTGCTTTCACCCTACTCAGCAGTGATGTTCTAACGGAGTCCCTAAGGCCTGCAAAGCCTAAGTTATTTTCTCTCTGGCCCTTTAACACATTAACTGCCATGTGAGTTCTATTTAACTCATGCTAGTTTTGAGTCCGGGATCTCGTGAAGCATGTGTAACTCGTGTCTCTTCACCTTGGGACCTGCAAGAACTATTTTTCAAGTTGCACACAACTTACCCACAGAAAACAATAAAAAACAATTTTTTCATTAAATTAGAAAGGATTGTTTTGTTTTTGAAGTTTTTATTCTATTTTCATAATAAACCACCATGGCCCCAAGGAAAAAAACTTCTTTTCTAGTGTGGCAGTCAATGTGTTACAGGAAAAATTTGCTAACCCCTATTCTATAACCCCTCTCCCCTAGTTTTCTTCCTCCCTCTTTGGCTCTGCTGAACCCTAAAGCTGAGAGAATGTGTAAGAGCCAGTTTTAAGGCAAGGTTGGAAAAGCTCTGGTCAAAAAGTACTTGAGGTGCTGGAGTAACTGCACCCTTCCCTGGCAGCTGGTTCAAGAAATAGTACCTGACATTTCTTTAAAAAGAAAAGCTAGCATAATAGTTGTAATTAACATAAAAAGATACTTTGCTGAGGAGTTTATAAGCATTATATGATTTAATTTTCATGATCAGCTTCATTTGCAGTTGAGAAAATTGAAGCACAGAGAGGGTGGTAACTTACCCATGGTCACACAGCTGAGAGATAGCCTCAGGGCCCATGCCCCTCATCATCACACCAGACTGCCTCCTGATGGCGACGGCGCTGCTGTTTCAGAGCCAGCACCGATGAAAAGACAGAAGATGTTTGTGAGCAAATACAGTGTGTGGGGCTGGGTGAGTTTTCCAGAGGTTAGCTGTGCAGTTTTGGAGTTCAGGATTGCATTAGAAAGCTGGTGGAGCATGGGGAAAAACTCCCAGCAAACCATGACTCTGCAGAACAGTCCTGTGACTTGCAGAGAGCTCTTTCTGATCCCGATGCAGCTGGGGTGCTCTGACTGCTGCTCTCATTCCATGCTGGCAGGAGCCCGTGTAGCGAGTGTGCACAGGAGTAAACAACACAAAGGGGATCGGCTCTTGCTGCACATGGGGCTAACGTCGGTGCCCTCGTGATGAGCCTTTGGTGATTTGAAGATAGTGAAGATAGAGCCCTGCTAGAAGCATGTAAAGAACATGTGTGTGGATTGAGGGTTTTCCTCCTGTTTTCCTCTGCTGAGTTTTGACCGTGCGATGTGTTAGCGTGGGTCTGGGGTTTACCTCTATTGGTGGGACCAGCATGTGCAAGGGAAACTTGTTGAGCCCATACGCGATGTTCAAGCCCCGCTGACCCTTCGCCTTTGGGGAGAAAGAGCACCCGGCATAGTGTTGCTGAAGCGTGGACGGCCCCAGGTGTGTGGGGTGGGGTGGGAGATGCATGTGGTGATGGTGGTAAGGCCCAGGAAGAACTTCAAGGCTGACAACAAATGGATGAAGTTAAGCAAGGAATACTGTGTGTCTCAGGAAGACACTTGAATTCACCAAACAGCAGAAGCTGGGGCAGACCAGAAGGGCAACCTAAGGACCTGAAGGCAGTGTCAGCAGATGACCGTGTGGCTGAAGGGAGCAGTGGTAGCAAGCCTGTGGACAGGGGTCTGCCAGCAGCACCCCAAAGAGGATGTCAGGACCCCGTCTAGGGAGGACCATTTCAGAGCCTTTGTTACCTGAGAATCCAAAGCCGTTCTCTTTCTTGCTTAGGAGCTGTAGAGCTCACTTTGAACACACAGCCACATAAGGTTACGCTTTTATTGTTTTCTTGTCCCATAATGTTGCCTCCTTGATCCGAAGCTGTATACTCCGGGGTTACTAAAATAGGGGATGTCATGCCAGGATTGATCCATTCTGCAGATAAAATACTTGCCTTTCAGGGTGACTTTGGCCTGGAATTCTATTAAAATTCAAGCATGATGGATGACTTGGTAAAAAATTATGACCCTCAAGGAAACTTTCTATCTGGCGGGGCGGACGGAGACATACGGTCCACTGCAGTGCAGGGTAGACTTCAGGGAGAGCTGTGGTCAAAGCACAGGGAGTATCAGGAGTGGAGGGAGCAGGATTAATTTTAACTCAAGGGATTCGAGAATGTTATTTCCTTACCTTTCTGTTTCCTTTCTTCGTTGTCTTCCTCTAACTGCCTAAATGTGTGTGTTCCCCAAATTCTGCCGTGTCGCTCCTGTGCACTGACTCCCATGAAATCCTGACTCTCCTCCTGCCCTGTCTTTTGCCCTCTTTGCCTTTTGTTTTTTATTGTGGTGAATAACACGTAATATGAGTTCTACCCTCCTAAAAGATTTTAAGTGTACAGTAAAAGCACAATTTGTACAGCAGATCTCTAGAACTTTCCATCTTGCATGACTGAAACCCTCTACCCATTGAACAGCAGCTCCCCATTTCCTCCTCTCCCTGCCCCTGGAAACCACCGTGCTGCTGTTTCTGAGAGTTTGACTGCTCTCGGATCACACAGTGTTTGTCTTTTTGTGACTTACTTCACTTGGCATGTATCCCAGGATTCACCCATGTGTTGCGTGTGCAGAGTTTTGTTCTTCCACACGGCTGAGTCATGCTCCGTTGCATGTACGTTCCACATCGTGTTTGCCACTCATCCATCGGTGGTCACTTAGGTCGTCTCCGTATCTTGGCCGTTGTGTGAATGATACAGTGAATGTGAGTACGCAGTATCTCTTCGAGCCCCTGATTTCAGTTCTTTCGGATAAATACCCAGAAGTGGGATTGCTAGAGTGTATGGTAGTTCTATTTTTAATTTTTTGAGAAACCTGCATATTGTTTTCCATAGTGGTTGCACCATTTTATTAATACATTCCCACCAACGGCGCACATTTGGCCATTTGAATGTCTTCTTTGGAGAAATGTCTGTTTAAGCCCTCTGCCCATTTTTAAATTGGGTTATTTGCTTTTTTGCTGTTGTGCTGTAGGGGGTCTCTGAGCCTTGCCTCCCACGTCTCCATGCCCCTCCCTGGGGAAGGCTACACTCACATCTTCTACTGTTCCTCAGCATGACCCTTCTGCCCAGCGAGTGAACTGCTCCCCACTCCCTTCTCATTGCTCTGCTCCTACCGTTCTCCCTTTGGTTTCTGAAAGATATTCAGACCCGACTCGGACAGATCCTTAAAATCCAGGTCAAGTACAAGTTCCCCCTGAATTCTTCCCTGACCACCCAGCGAGAATGGCCGTCCCTGTGCCCAGGCTCTAGTACCTGTCTCTGCTGCTCTGTGGGCAGTTGGTGGAGACTGCTGCCTGGCATTGGAATGGATATTACGTGTGTTGTGTAATTTTATGTTAACTGAACTGCCATCTCCTGAAGGGAGGAGCCTGCGTGTCCCCCAGGAGACCTTACGAAACGCCTTGCCACATGTGCATTCTAAGTGTAGAAAACATAGGGGGACTCCAAGCCTGACAGTGCTCTGGCAACAGAGGACACGAGGGAGCAAATCCCAAGTACGTAGGCCACTGTCAACCCCAAGAGAGAGAAGTGAGCTGGACAGAGACAGGGAGGAAAGACAAAGGCCAATGACCAGCATCTTTTAGCAAGTTGGCGTTGGAATAGACAAGCAGGTTTACACGGGAAGGTCATTGCTGTAATCTGAGACATACTCTGCTGGATTTTGGCAGGCAGAGGTTGACAAGTGTATGCTAGGAGCCAGAGAGAAGCTGAGTTCACTTTACAGTTCTGTAGGCAGTCGGAACAGCTGCTGACAGTGGGGGCTGGGCAGTGTAAACATCTCTGCTGAGAACACCGTTCCAGAGAATTCGTGGCTTCCAACTCCGGTATGTCTTGCCAGCAATGCCGCATGAGTGTTGAGTCCACGGCTAAGTTGTAGGTCATCCAGAGACCCCTGGAACAGACATCAGGTGGCCAAGGCCCAGTCAGGAGGGTTGGACTCGTAATGTGGCTCTTGTGCTGGAAATGGCACCTCATGCTCCTTGCTGAGGCTGGAGGACCCTTCTCTGGGCTCATAAAATCCATGGAGGTTCTTCACCTGGTGAGCTTTATTACCTTCTTTATGGGGATCTCCACACACCCTCACTGTGGTGGGGGTTTTTGTTTTTTGAGACAGGGTCTCAATCTGTCACTGGAGCTAGAGTGCTGTGGCATCAGCTTAGCTCACAGCAACCTCAAATTCCTGGACTCAATCAATCCTCCTGCCTCTACCTCCTGAGTAGCTGGGACTACAGGTGCTCACCACCACACCCAGCTGATTCTTTCTATTTTTTTTAGTAGAGGCAGGGTCTCACTCTTGATCAGGCTGGCCTCGTACTCCTGGCCTCAACTGATCCTCCAGTCTTGGCCTCCCAGAGTGGTGGGATTATGGGTGTGAGTTACCATGCCCAGCCTATGGTTGGATTTTTATGGTCTCTAAGACCCTGCCTTGCACCCTGAGCACCAGCAGCCTGTTCTTTCCTGGTGATGCCATGGCCAGTTTTGGCCTCTGCATTACTTGGAGTGTTCCATCTAGAGGACGAGTTACGGGGCCCCACCTCGTACCATGGGAATGTCCCTCAGGAGGTCAAATCCTGCTCTGGTGTGAATCTGGGAAGCCCAACAGCCTGGCCTGGCCTCTCCAATGGGAGGGGAAATGAACTGCTTGGTACTCTCAATAGCTGCCTCTCGTTCTGTTCCCTGACACTGAGAACAGCTCTGTCTTTTCTGGCTCCTCCCTGATCTTCTCCCGCTCCTTCAACCATACTTACCTTGGGGCATTGATTCTCACACCCGCCAGGTATGTAGAATCACCTGGGTGCTTGAAAAGAAGCAGAAGATGATGAAGGCCCTATCCCTGGAGATTCTCTTTAACCAGGCCTGGGTGGGGTCTTGGAATCCGGCATTTTTGTACAGATATGTACCTATCTATCTATCTATATATATATCTGTATATACAGATACAGATATAGATACATAAGAACTACTAGAAGGATGGGATGAAGGACTTAACTGAATTACTGAGTTTTATTTCCTTTTTTGTCCAACTGTATCCTTTTTGGATTTTCTACAATGATCATATATTTCTTTCGAAATCAGAGATAGAATAGATGTCATTAAAAAACAAACACTGCATCCTCAAATGATCTTTCAGAAACCTTCAATCCTCTTAAATGTGTTCCTGTTTTCTACAGGGGGACTTGATCTCATCTTCGTGCCAGGTCTCGGCTTTGACACATACGGCAACCGACTAGGGAGGGGCAAGGGCTACTACGACGCCTACCTGAAGCGCTGTTGGCAGCACCAGGAGGTGAAGCCCTACACCCTGGCCCTGGCTTTCAAAGAACAGATTTGCCTCCAGGTCCCAGTGGATGAAAATGACATGAAGGTAGATGAAGTCCTTTACGAAGACTCCTCGACGTGTTAAATCAGATGATTACAGCTGAATAATCAGTATTTTATATGAGAGTAAAACAAAATATGTGCATTTTTCCCTTGTCAAAAATTAGTTGAAATCGTGCATTAATGTGAAATGGACTGTGTTTTAAAAATGTGATTATAAAATACCTAACATAAAGCTATCTTTAAAAATTAATAGAAGTGTGAACAGTAGAATATTAATTAAAATAGAAGCTATCACCATATGATTGTCAGTTGCACTTCCTGGTGTTAATGGGACAAGTTGATCTTTCTGCTTTGCAGTTTAAGTTAAATATTTATGAGGAACTCGCTCTGACTCAGAGTGGGAGAGGAAGGTAAACTCACTGGGAGTGGACGCTGTATTTCATTATGACCTGTCGTGACCTGGTCAGTCTCTGGCAGGTTGTGTGGAGACTCAGTGACTATTAACTGATTTGTTAGTGTTTGCTTTGGGTACAAAGTTCCCTGAGAATATTATCCCACTTCATCTGACTGACTTACCCTGAAATTTTGTTTGACACTTTGTAGCTTTTGGTGGTTAATGGACGGAAACCTTCTATGATTTAAATATTTTCATCCAACTGATTGGTTCCCATAGCTGCTGTTCCCTGTGTCAGCCCCTTATGAGTTTAAGATCTGATATCTTATTAGTTGGAAATTATTTCTGTTTACTTGTGGCTCTGCTTTGGAAATGAAATTTGCTGTGGGCTGAAAGTTGGCAGGTGGCCTCGCAGCTAGGGAGCAGTGATTTTGTTGGGGGAGGACTTGGTTATCACCGGGAAGCCAGGAGTCTCCTAGACACGGCGCTCTTCCTCACACCCCCACCCACCCTGTCGATTCTGCCTCCGAAAAGCCTCTTACATCTGTTCTCTCCTTTCCATCGCCCTGTGGCTCCTTGTCCAGCCTCTCAGCATTTCCAAGCCGAACCAGGCAGAAGAATCTCCTGCCTGGCATCCCCTGCCTTCCATCTTGCCCTCCAATTTATTTCTCAAGCTGCAAAGTGATCTCATAAAATACGAGTCTGATCACGAAGCACCCGACTGGAATCTTCCAGGGCTGTTCAGAGCCCCCTGGGCAACAGCCAGATGCCTTCTGTGTGTACGAAGCCCCTCAAGAGAGGCCCCACCTGTCTTTTTCCAGCCTCTTCCCTCCCCGCTCCCATGTTCTCCTTCTGTGCCGCTGACTGAGCGTTGCAGGCTTCTCTGCTTTTTGCAGTTTGTAAGCCTGCTTTCCCTCTGTCTGAAATGCTCTTTCTTCTTATGGAAAACTTCTGTTTGTCCTTCAAGGTCAGCTCCCGCATTACCTCTTCGGTGAGGTCTCCCTCTGCGTTCCCTGGCGGGTTAGTGTTCCTTCCCTCGTTGCTGCCCTGACCTCCCCGTGGTGTCCTGCATGTCTGTTCCCTTCCCTGGACGCTGCGTCTGAAGTGCAGGGGTCATCTTTATACTTCTCATACTTAGTGGGCAGCTAGACATACAGTGGGTGTTTGATAATTTTTTTGAGTTAATCAAGTGCATTCAAGAAGTGTTTTATTTAAAACACAGATCTGTTATTTTTTGGATAATAGCATATGGTTTGATGTTCTATACACAAAAAACACTTTAAAAATATCAATTGGGCTAAAAATGGATTTGTACAATATAATATATACAATGAGAAATGGAATTCCTACAAGCTATAAAGTCACGTTGTTGTACTCATTAAAACTCCTGTGAGGTGTTACTTCAACCATAAGGTTAAGGTGCATGTTAATGTAGCTTACATGACTGTCAGTCTGAAATGGTTAAACAGTGAAATTTCTGAACTGCTGTAGGTCTGGGAAGTTTAACACTGTTGAACTCAGTGTAAGGAGAACATTTAAAAACCACTCTTCCCAGCTCCTCAAGTGCAGACAGCATGCAGAGTCGACTGGCCAGAAAACGTAGGGTCCCGAGGTTCAGGAATGGCAGAGGGCCACAGGGTCTCTGACCTGGAGAGAACCATTCCCTAGTGATCAGTAATGCAGAAAGGTCTTTGTGCAGAGGGTACTGCAAGGGAGAAAGTGCCCCGACAACGCAAGTGATGACGACGCCGTAACTGCGATGAGGGCACAAGCAGAGGCTGAGGACAGGCCTTGAACCCAGGAGTCAAGCACTTCAGTGCACGCCAATATGCAGCGAGAATGACGAGGGTCTCAGGTGAGGGGACAATCTGGGGAGAAAAGAAATAGCAACTAGATCTGAACCAAAACAATTCTTAGTATTGGGGCATTGAAAATGTATCAGAGCCCAACATAGGTCTGTTTGCTGTGCATTCTATAGAACAGTGCTTAGTTTCACTAGAAAGCAGAGTGTATATGGTTCTAGTCCACCTGTCGGTAAGAACAGTACACGATAAAGTCCTAGTGGCTAAGAGATTGGTAAGTATGTCCAGGCATGGGTGACTTGCTGCAGAAGCTCAGTTCCTGGTCCCAGTTTTTTCTTTTTTTCTTGCAGAGATCATTGAAATTCAGTTGATCATGTTGCATTTTAATCATACAGTTTACATGCTTAATTCCTCTACTAGCCTACAACCTCCTCAGAGGCAGATTCTGTGCCAAATTCATGGTTTACTCCAATACCCACTGCAGACACAGAGAATGAATAGCCAGTGAATTCCTGATGAAGGAGTGAACCAGTTTGAGTATTGCCTGCTGCTCTGTGGCCTTGCTTGTCTCTCTGTCAGCTGTGTGCGGCTGAGTTCTGTCCCTCAGCATTGTCCCAGGGTTGGACTATTCCAGAACAAGTTTTTTATGACTGAGTCCTGCGGTCTTGGTCAGTCTGTACATGTGTGTCGCATTAGCTGTGCCGCTCCATGTGTGTGTCTCAGTAACTGTGCTGCTGTTCCTTCTCGGTATTTTCTTTTTCTTTTTCTCTTTTTTTTTTTTTTTTTTTTTTTGAGACAGAGTCTCGCTCTGTTGCCTGGGCTAGAGTGCTGTGGTGTCAGCCTAGCTCACAGCAACCTCAAACTCCTGGGCTCAAACGATCCTCCCGCCTGTGCCTCCCAGAATGCTGGGATTACAGGCGTGAGCCACTGCACCCAGTCTCTTCTCGGTATTTTCTTTCTTTGCTTCTTTTTGGTCATCTTTCCTGCCCTTTTTAGGGTGGTTTCCAATCCCTGTAAGCACCCATCCCAAATATAAGTTTATTTATGTGCTTGAATAGTATAGATTCTACATATGAATGTATGCATTAAAACACATATACACAAAAAGTATGATACTATATACTGTTAAATAGAATATATTATGTAAATTTATACTTAATTTTTAAAAGACAGCAATGTAATGAAATTTTTTTTGAAATTTATTGTTTTTGAAAACCTTATTTTAATACTTTTTGAATGATTCAGAACTCTGGTTCTAATTTCAGTCTATTTCAATATTTGGTTTTAAGGGCTTTTGTAGCTGAGAAAGATCCCTGCCAGAGACAGCAGACCCAGTGGAAGCGGCACTGTCTTACTGAAATATTCGATCCCATTTACCAATTTTGCAAAGTTATTTTTTATTGAAATCTGGCTAGTAAGTATCTATTTTCTTGATGTGAATCTGTTGTTTCTACATATTAATCCAAAGATGCTGCACATTTACTTTGTTAACAGATAGCTTCAAACTTACTGAAATTCTTTGAAAGCTTTTAAACCAAGTTAGAAAAATTCTGCTGACAAGTTTTTTAGTTGTGTAGATGTGAAGGTGTTTGTAGGTGTCATGCATAGTTTTTGCCAACGTAATCATATAATGATGAAAACATTTCCAAATAGCCATTTTCAGTATGTTCTTTCTATATCACAAGTCTCTGTCTGAAAGTAGTTCCTTCCTGTCCCATTGATGAAATGTAACTTTCACGCTGAAGATTCAAATTACGTGTATTTATTTTTTTTAAGGTATCTGCTTAGCTAGCAATTTACTGGTGGCCATTTATAATCTCAGAAAGGTCTGAAAATTTGGAACACTTGCCTTTGTGTAAAAAATATATGCAAAACTCATCTTTAAGTTTACAGATGTTTTGAAAGTATTTACCTTGAGATAATGAGAGAAATTTAGGTGAATCAAAGTATTTTTCATGGCTATTTCCTATTACATCCCAAAGAATTATAAATATTCTATTATACTGTATACTAAAGGTCTTAATTTTATCAGATTCACATTAGTGATGCCCTCAGCACTGGGGCATTTCTTGCCTATGAATTTTGTAGCGATGCTATTGCTGAATTCTTAACGTGGAATCCACCCCTTATTTACCTTTTAAAAAAGAATTCCAATGAAAGTAGCCATTCCATCAGGGGTTGGACTTAAGTAGTTTGCACATAAAATACTGAAGATTTTTTAAGGTAAATTAATTTTGAGAAATATGTTCTCTCAACTTCATCTCTACTTAAATATCTTCCTGTAGTCTGACTATAATATGAAACATGTTGGAAACATTTCTTCTTTTAGCCAGCCTCCCACCCTGAAAATTTATTCCTGTACTTCTTCAGATTGTCAGCAGTATTTCCTACTTGTCATCTAATAGTGCTTCCTGACAAAAAGATGCATCAGGGGTTTTTTTCCTAAACTGTTGTACTAGTATTTCATCCATATTTCCATGGCATGAAGAACAAGTATTTTTTAAATGTGTATTCCTTTTTGATTTTTGCTATTGAGAAAAGGCTTATAAAAGTGTAAAAGGTTTATCATTATATGAACACTGCTTGACCAGTGTTGGAGTTAGCGTCTTGTGATACTTGCTGTTGCTAAGCGCGGTGTGAAGGTTCATCTCCGCCTGGATCTGCCGCACCTGCTCAGCGTGATGGCTTCACCCTTCTCACTGAGTACGGGAAGGGTGAGGTTCATCATTAACCTCAGTGGGCACAAATACCTACTTCAAAAAGTCTTCATGAGTCTTCATGATAATTTCAAGTGTTTTGGCTGACTTCTTGACAAATCTTAATGTTTTTTCCTTGTCCTATGGCTGATGAGTAGCCTGCACCAAGAACAGAAGTATCAGTTATTGGCGCTCACTTTTGCTTGCATTGCAGGCTGAGTATCCCTGGTCTGAAATCTTGGGTCCAGAAGTGTTGTGGATTTCATATTTTTTTTGGATTTTTGAATGCAGGGAGTCCCTGGGTTGCAGACAGCCTGACTTAAGGCATTCCATACTTATGAATGGGCTCCGAAGGCTGCCCACAAAAATCATTTATAATTAGATAATTAAATTAATAATTTGGGAACTAGTTTCTCCTGTGCATATAAACAAACCCGCATGGTGTAAGTGGTTTGTTGGCTTAGCATTTTTGCGCAGTGGCTAGTGTCATAGAGAAGCATCTGATAGAAACACAACAACACAAAGAATCAGAAGATCCAGAGCCCAGAAAGGTAATGATAAAAGAATTAGCCGAAGCTTTTCTTCTCATTGAAGCAGGATTTGCTAAGCTTGAGGGGTTAACGTTGAGTGGTTTACAAAGGTTTACCATGCAGTTAGGGAGAATGTCAGCTGCTACAGGGCCATTTATGATGAAAAAAAAGAAAAAGGCTGTGCAAACCACCCTAGATACCATTTTCAAGAAGCCAATTTCAGTGGTAAGTTCCCTCTGTCCCCACAACAGAATCAAATCTTGATTCTCTGGCACCCACCCCACCCTTTCTGGTGCCATCTCCATCCTCATCTTCCGAATAACGTCAGCCACCTTCTTACCTGAAAGTGCCCCTTCCAATAAGCAAGACACTGATGCAACATGAGGTGAATGTTAACTTTTAATATTCTTTTATCGAAGTTTCTCCTATCTCCTGTCTGAACTTTTTATATGAGTTTGTTTTATGTTCCGTTTGTTCGAATTAAAAGAGCACAGTATAGTTTCTGTAACTTAATTATTACGGTACACTATATTAGTATTGCCACATATAAGCCATTATAGTATTATTGTTACTGTATGTGTGCCGTTCGTCAGGGATCTGAGCTACATACAAATCTGACCTAAAGATATTCTCAGGAAGGTATCTTGTCTGTAACCCAGGGACTGCCTGTATTTACATTATATGCTTACTGGTTAAACATCCCAAATGCAAACATCTGAAATCTGAAATGCTCCAATGAACATTTCTTTTGAGCATCATGTTGGTACTCAAAAAGTTTCGGACTTTAGAGCACTTCGGATTTTGGCTTTTTAATTTGAGATGTCCAGCCTGCATTAGAATGATCCTTGGTCTTCTGTTCTTCGTGAGAACCTTCTTAAGCCACTTGTCCAGTGTAAGAAGAGGGTTGGTTTAGTAAAAAGGGCTAGAACAGGTAAGTCCTTGTGCCTGGGAATATGCATAGACCTGCAGTACGTCTCAGTATGCTGACAGCCATCAGGCACCCCCCACACGTCATCCCACTCCTGCTTCCCCTCGAACACAGCTTGCAGACCGTGCCTGACATGAGACCTGCGGACATGCACGTGGAGTGAGGGGCCAATGTCATCTAAATTTTAACTTTTAGCAAAAACATAATTTCTTGTCTTTTAAAGATAAAAGGTAAATATAAACAGAGGTTCTAATTTCTCTTTCCCAAACCCCAATGGATCACCTGGCCCCCTCTCTGGGGTGTGTCATCCTGTTTGGAGACCATTGTTCTAAGGACTCGTACTCCTAGCAGTACAGATAGAGGGTGAGGTTCACCGGTCACTTCGCTTGGAGACTGTTCGTGTGCTGTAGGGCCCTGGACTTCCTCAGGCCCCTCTTGTGGCTGTGCTGACTGTGTGTGTCTAGCTTCTTGCTGGTGCTGGCCTCCCATGGACCCCTCATCTTCCTGGTCCCACTGTGTCCCAGGACAAGCCTTCTTGTCTTCTGGCTGAGGGCTGCTCTGGTTGAGGCTTTTTATCTTGCCTGCAGTGTTTGGGTGGAAGTGTTATTCTTTATTTTTTAAAATATTTATTTATTTATTTATTTTTTAGAGATAGGGTCTCGCTTTGTCACCCAGGCTGGAGTGCAGTGGCACAATCACAGCTCACTGCAGCCTTGAACTCCAGTGCTCAAGTGGTCCTTCTTCAGCCTCCTGAGCAGCTGTGACTACAGGCGTGCACCACCATGCCTGGTTTATTTTTTGTAGAGATGGGGGTCTCGCTATATTGCCGAGGCTGGTTCCGAAGTCTCAGCCTCTAGTGATCGTCTTGCCTGGGCCTCCCAAAGTGCTGGGATTGCAGGTGTGAGCCACCACGCCCAGCCTACTGTTCTTTTAGGAACAGGGTGCCTTTGAGAACCCCATCACCTAGGAAATAGCAGATTCCTTTCTTTGTGGTCTTTTCCTTTCAGACATCCCCTGGCTGACGTGGACCTATCCTCTGAGTATATGAAAGGATTTCCAAGGCTATGTAACAAACTAGAAATGCTTTTAAGTCTCCTACTTTTCTCCTTTCCATTTCCTCCCTCTTCCTACCACCAGTTGTAGCTATTTTTCATTTTAATGTTGTGGCTTATGATAACAGACGACATCAATACCAGTGAACAAGATCTCTGAAGGAAAATCCACTGTATTTCATTGTTTTGATTATGTGCTCTGTGACTGTCTTACTTATACTTCCAGTCTTAAAATGGTGTGTTTAAAAAGTATACTTTCAATGCAAACCGTTGTTTCAGTGGTGAGTCAGGTCCCAAAGAGTTTGATACTGTCAATGGCAAACGTTTGGTTTACCACCAAGAAATAATCTCTTCAGGATTGAGATGCAAAAAGTCTTATTTCCTCCCAAGCTTAGAGATAAAGAATGTTGTAGTATTTTGCAGATCTGAGTTGGGATACTGTGGCTATTGACCATGTAAACAGACACATTGCTGTAAGTTCTAAATACTTGCTATTCCTCAAATCTAGGGGTAAGATGAGATAGCAAGTTCCACTCCCTGTAGGTATACTTAACATAAGCACTGGTGGACAGTGGAGACTAGTTATCTGTGTGGCCGTCTCCTCCAGGCCAGCCTCATGCTTCCACGTGTTGTCTTCATAAAGCATAACTCTGCTCATGCCACCTCCCCTCTTAACAGCTTTGGATGGTTCTCTATTGCTCAAAGAATAACGTCTAAAACCTTAGCTTGCGTGTAGGACCTTTTCCATCCTAGCCACAGCCTTGCTTGAAATCCCTCCCTGCCGCCATCTCTTTCTCTCTCTCTCTCTCACACATAAACACACACACACACACACACACACACACACACACACACACACACATATCCCTTTTATGCCCTTCAGACCAATCATGCTAGTTACCAATAATGCTAGGCAGTAACTGGATTTATATAATTGAATATGAAAATTGGTCTATACAACAGAAGTGTGTTAACAGATAATGGGTGGTTCAGAAATGGGAAATGATGTACTAAAATACTCAAGAAACTGAGTGTCAACTTTATTGTCATATATATCACCTGGGGATTTTGTTAAAACGTGGATGCTGGTTGAGTAGGTCTAAGGTGGGATCTGAAATTCTGCGTTTCTAAGAAACGTCTAAGCGTTGCTGCTGCTGCTGGTTTGCTGCCCATTTGAGGAGCAAGGTTCTAAGCTGTGCTGTCCCGTGTGGTCGCCATAGTCACATGCGGCTATTTATATTTAAACTGATTAAAATTAAATAAATTTAAAACTCACTTCCTTGGTCCCAGTTACCATATTTTAACTGCTCCATGGCCCCATTTTGCTAGTACCTACTGTACTGAATAGTGCAGAGATAGAACACTTCCATCATTGCAGAAAGTTCCATTGGACAGCAGTGTTTCTAAGGCACTATTTTTCAAACTGTTTTCTGCAGACCACCTATTAAATCAGAATCTCTGGGGATTGGGAACTGGAAATTTGCATCTTAAGCAAACACTCCAGGGTGTTCTTACGTATGCTGAAGTAAGAGGAACACTTCTACAGGGGATCCGAAGTCTGATGTCCAGAGGTCAGTCTTACGTGAGAGTAGGCCAGTACCAGAGGCAGACATGCTGCAGCCCAGCTTAAATCGGAATCGCCTTCTTGTCAGCCATGAAGATCACGTCCAGTTGTCTACAGGTGCGGCAGGTTCTGTCTGGTGGAGCTGGCTTCCAGCACCAAAGCTGCGCAGGGTGGAGGAGCTATAAGCCCTCAAGCCGGTGGCTTTCTGCAGGTGTGTGGCAGGTTGCAGGTGTGTTTTCTGGTCCCACATGTCTTGTGTCCTCCAAGTGCTAACATCCAGTTTCAGGGTCGACTTTCAATCCTGGAAGGTACAATCAGGAAACAACTAACTCTATTCTTCACATCTTTTGGATCTCCCCTTGTTGCCTAAGAATGTGTTTTGGGAAGATCCTTTCATTTTTGATCACCTTTCACCTATAAAAACAAGTTTCATTTTCAGGGATCAGAAGGTTCAGCTCAATCTAAAATTCCACTCTCTCATCCGATTTGTGCTTGTTTCTTTCTTTCATGCTCCCTCCTCTCCCAGCTCAGCAGTGGGCAGGGGTCTTGTGTAGTATTTCACTTCCCCTGGGCTACACCTTTCTTCTGTCTTGGAAGGTTCCGACAGGTGCAGAAAAGGGCAAAGCTGGCTCGAGTCAGTGTTCTCTGTGTGTAACCTGGCCACCAGTGCTGTGTGTCACCTGGCTGTCAGTGCTCTCTGTGTGTCACCTGGCTGTCCGTGCTCTTGGTGTGCAACCTGGCCGTCCGTGCTCTTGGTGTGCAACCTGGCCGTCCATGCTCTTGGTGTGTCACGTGGCTGTCAGTGCTCTTGGTGTGTCACCTGGCTGTCAGTGCTCTCTGTGATGTGCCAAGTGCCCAGTGGATTTTCACGGAGCCGCTTTGTGGGTTTTGGAGAACCTCTGCTGGGACTGCGTATACTGCACCACTGCCCAGCTGTGCTCTGACAGCTGTGCCCCTGCTCGGATCCTGCCCTCGGGAAGTGCACCCCCGGAGTTCCTTAGCCCCAGCTGGCAGTGCTCTTGGCCAAGGTCCTGTAAGGATGAGTTGAGTGCAGTTTCCATTCGAGGTGACCACTTGGCTAAATAGGTAATTGGCTGCATGCTTGCCCCACCAAACTGGAAGTGTCACCTGCTGCCGTGCCGTCCATTCTCGCTCTTGAGGGCTTCTCCAGGCAGTCCACAACTTTCAGACTTCTGCTGCCTCCCCAGATGCCGGAAGTCACATGTCAGGTTCTCCCAGGAATTCTTGCTGCCCTCCTCCCAGACCCCATGGTAGCACCGGGGTGTCTGATTCCACCAGGAGGTAAATGTCTCTTTTGGCAAACACTTCCATGCTCTGAAGCAACTTTACTTGTCTTGAGGTGGTGGCAGGAAATCGTGGGGAGGGAAGGAAAATGACACAGCACTCTTAAAAGTTCCCTCTTCAAAGGATCTGCTTTGTCCTTTTCTGTTCTAATAAAGCCTGAAGAAGGAAGCTGGTGGTGGCTAGTGGTAAGTCATGCCTGGATGTGTGTGTTGAACCTCTTGTCCTGCACCTGCATCCTCTTTTTTTTCTTCCAGTCACTGGTGCAGCAAACTGGCTGCATACAGGTGAAGCCAGACAGCACCTCTCCTCACCTCCACACCTTTCCACCCTGCAATGTTGTGTCTGAGTGGGACCCTTGCAAGCACCTTCCTAGTCATAGTGGTGCGCAGCAAGCCTGGAAGTGTGAGGGAGTTAACACCCCCAGGGCAGTGCTTGACCAGTGTAGATCGGGAACCAGTGGATCAACTCTCTCCTCTTCCAGTGCCTGGGCAGATGGTTCTGAGCTAAATTCTGCATTGTTCCTGGGATGGTCACCAGGCTGGCAGCACTGGGCCCAGTGCTGGTGGTGACCAGCTGGGTAATCCCTCTTGGATTGGGCTTCCCTCCTGTTTCCCTCTTCCCCGTCCCTCCCTCCTGTGTCTTGGGATCACTTCCCAAGACAGACTTTCCGCATGCAATTCCTTTTCCCAGGTGCTGCTTTTCTGGGGACCCAGTCTAAAATAACATGTACATACTTCTCTTCAGAATGCATGGATACTTACCATCCATTGTCCCCACTTTGGAGACACTGAAAACACTCTAGGAAAAAGGAAAAGTCTCATCTAACATCTCTCTACACATCGTTATTGGAAATGAAAGCTAACAGGCACAGGCTGCCTGCCACGCAGAACCCCACGCTGCTAACAGCCTGCGCAGGAGTCCTGTTGGTGAGAGTTTGTGTTCTTGTTCTGGTTTTTGAGTGAGGGGTGATATGAGATGGACAGACAAGCACTGTTTAGATGTTGAAGAGGGCTCTCTGAGAGCAGGAGGTAAATTGAGTCTGTAGTCCGAGATTACTTTATAACTGTGTATATTAGCTGTATTCTTTGCCTCAAGCAAAGACTGAACTTAAGTAAGAAAATACTGGGAGGAATATAGGTGCTGTGGTGTGCCTCCTGATTCCTCGTCAGGACCGAGGTGTGTTTTCTTCCAGCTGCCAGGATGTTGGCTGCAGGCAGCTTAGAGCTGAGGCCTTCCCCACAGTTGCCCTTGGCTAAAGAGGAACCTTGCCCAAGGTTACAGCCCCTTCTTGGTCGCAGTCTACACCCAATACCTGGTCACTGTGGAGATACAAAGGCCTGGCCCCATTGCTTCAAGGCAGGACTCCTCTGAAGGGCCCTGCAGCTGGCTCCAGCTCCCCAGGGACTGGCTCGGGCCTGTGTGGGATGCACAAGTGCATTCAGTTCCCAGTCTCCGCCCAGTTCCTTCCCTCTCTCCCAGGTGTTGTCCTTGAGAACGCTCCTCAACAGACTTTCCGCAGGCAAATCTCCAACTCAGTCTGTTTCCTGGGAAACTTAAACCACGGCAGAATGATACCGGGGAGTTGGCAGAATTAAACTAAACATAGTCCTCAGGAAGGACAAAAAGCAGGGCAGCCCCACAGATCTTAGTGGTAGAAACTGGTAAACCTTCCATGGTGCTACGGGGGAGTCTCTGGTCAACATGCAAATTCCTAGGAGGGAACGATGATTGGCGTCAGGGCCCTGTGATTAGAACCACCTGGAGAAGTGCACTGGAAAGAGAAGCAACCTGTGTCTCTTCCAGACCACGGTATCTGAAGTGTCCTTGGAGGAAGAAGTTGAATATGCTGGCTGGGGACGGGAACTCTAAGCAGAAGATGTGGTGCCTTATTTAAGGTCACACATTGACAAAGAAGAGGATGGCATCAAGACCCTGGGACAGAGGCAAGTTGGAAACAAAACCTTCGACATTTTTTCCAAGGTCCATCAGGGTGCATACTGAAATGGAAGTCTGTGGCTTGCTGACCGTTCTTGTTCATTTGGGGTTGGTTTGTACAGGGTAAGTGCCTTCAGCTAGACCACACGTTACCACAAGCTCTGCCAGGTTTGGTGGAAGGACCCTGCCTCTGGGGGATGCATACATAGTAGGCTTCAAATGAGTGCTTTATATGTACCAGGAACCACCGAATATCACTCTCTTCCTCCTCTGAGTTCAGAGCCGCCCGAGAGACAGACAAAGGGGTCAGGTGGGGTTAGGGAAGAAGATCAGGATGGTCACTAATGGACTAGTGGATGTGGCTTAGATACACAGTTTCCTGATACCAGACTCCTGCATCAGACAGACCTATCCACCAGCCATTCGTGAGCACAGCTGGCCAGACACCCGCTGGCCTTCCCACAGGCGGGAGCTCAGCCGTGGCACAGAGCACTCTTCCTGTGGAGAGTCAGAGCCAAAAGAGAGAAACCAGAAGGGGCCAACTCCAGCATTCTCCGTTCCTTCTGTAGAACTCACCAGCCCGAGCAGGGGGAGTGAGAGGAGGAGGAGGGGGAAGGGGATGAGAGTGTTACTCTTGCCAAAGTCCTTCACATGAGCACGTGTAGCCAGGAAAGTGGAAGCGTGGAATAGCTACTTCCGATATTTATGTATATTAGCATATCCAGTTACAATACTGTGAGGTATCACTATCCCCATTTTACAGAAGAGGAAACTGAGGCTAAGGCCATATTCCAGGTAGGTGGTGGCTCAGGATTTGAACCAAGTCTTCTCTGATTTTAAAGCCTGTGTTATTTTTGATGCCCTGTACATGCTCCTTAATTGGAGTGCTGGGGAAGGAGGGACTTGGCTCTGGCACCCTCACAGTGGGCTCTCCTGGGTCCTGAAGCCAATAGGTCCATTTGGGCCTGGTTGCTTGAGTTCCCTCAGGTGCCTGAGCCCACACAGGTTTCACTGGGTATGTGGCAGATTTGGAGGGGCCGTTGCTGGGCCCAAGACCGGAAGGCTGGAGAGAGGACTCCCTTTCTGTGGTGCTGAGCCTTGTGTCTCCTTCAGGACCTGTGCCTGCTTATACGCCAGGCTGTCCTCACAAGGCCAAAGAGGCTGCCATAGAGGTCCTACCAGACCACCCACCAGGGAGCCCAGGCTGGGGTAAGGACAGCTGCTTCAGCTCTGCCCCTGTTGTCCGGTCTGCAGGAATCAGCACCTTCTAACCAAGGGCTGGGCCAGCTGGGGTTTCTTTTTCAACTCAGGAATGCCCTTTAGGGTTAATTCTCTCTGGTTATGAAACCACAAGACTCAACCCGCACTGACTGGCTAGTCTGTTCTGCTGGACTCTGACCGCTTCCCCCAAACCAGAGGTTTCTCCTGGTTTCCTTACAAGCCTTTATGTCATTCACCCCGTGGCTGCATTTCTTGCTTTTCGGGCTCTGCGAAGGTCTAATCACCGGACATCCCCATTTTCCCCATTTATCCCCCTCCCTCTCCCCTTTATCCTTGTGTCTTTCCGCCCTTCTCTCTCTCTCTGTTCCTTCCCCCATCTTGCTCTCCCACCCGTGTTCCCCTCCCCTCCCCTCCCCACCCCCATTCCTCCTTGAACAGAGAGAGGCCTATCTGCAAAAGAAGGTCTTTTCCACATGATTATTAGAGCCCCAAAATGTCACCTGGTAGAAGGCAGCACAATAGGAACTTTCTTCCAGGGGCTGAGGGGCTGCAACATATTCCTGAATATTACAGAAAACCACCTGAGGATGCTGGGCTGAGGGCAGCTGCTGCAGGGGTGACGGCAGGTAGCACCCCACCCGTCAGTGAGGGGGAAGGTGGCACGGGGACGGGAGGCTTCCACACCGCATTTCAGTCTCTTGACAGCTTTGCCCAGAATTAGTCCTCCCTGCATTATTGTCACCTGGAAGAGGAGTTTTTTCTACCGTTTAATCTATCAGTCTTTTATTAAAGCTTAGATAAGAGCGGAAAAAAAATTCCATCAACATCAGCCACCAGAAGGGAAATTTCACAGAATGAGATGATCAGATTTCCAAGTTTATTGAAAAACCTATAAGATAACTGCATGGCTGCTCATGCTATTTTAAAAACAAGTGCAGCTAGGTGAGCCGTTTAATAATGCGGGAATTGTCGGCTGTGCGGATGGTGGACGAAGGATGAGTTTGCCTCGGGCAGGCGTGGGCTCTCACGGAGACGAACGCTGCGGCACGCTGCAGGCCCCAGCACGGGGTCACCTGCAGACTGAGCCTCACAGCCGCCCAGGAGCCCTTCCCAGTGCAGCTGGTGAACAGTAGGATGGAAACCCATCCCTGCCCACGCCCAGCACGCTCTGGAGTGCGCCTGTGGAGCAGTGACGGCCCGCGGCCATGTCCTGTGGTGTCCTGTACACTGTCCTCCCTGCCCCAGTGTCTCCGTCCATTTTTCTCTCTCCCTTCTTCCAGTGCTGATGCTCTGTGCTGACCTGTCTCCGAATCATTAATCCTGTCTTCAGCTGTGTCGAGTTTGCTATTAAACCCATCTATTGAGTTCTTAGTTTTAATTTTTATATTTTTTTTTCAGTTCCAGAATTTTCATTTGATTTTTTTAAAATAGAATTTAATTCTTTGCTAAAATTCATTTTCTTGGACATACAAATCACCGTTATTTTGAAAGTCTCTGTGTGAGATTCCAACGTCAGTGTTTTTTGGATCTCTTTCTATGTCTATTTTTTCTCTTGTTTTCTGGACTTTACATCTCCTACTTTGTAATTTGTTTAAAATAAAAAAAAATTGTGATTTTTTTTGTTGAATGTCAGATACTATGTATGAAAATCAAAGAGAGAATTTGAGGCTTTGGATGATGCTGTCTTGCTCCCGAGAGGATTTACCTTTGCTTTTGGAAGTTGGGGTGGGCAGGTTGTGGTAGCCAGTCTGGCGTTGAGCAGGGTTGAAGCCAGGCTCTCGTCTTTGTAAACACTGATCTGCTTCTGCTCCGTCCTTGTTCCCAGGCTTTGGGAGTTCCGTCCGAAAGCGGGGGGTGCGCACAGGCCCTCCTTCCCAGGGAAGCGGGAGCTCCTGTCAGTCTCCTGATGCCAGTTTCTACCTCTCTTCTCCTCCCCCCGCCTGCTGCACTGCCCGGTTTCTGCAAAGCGCCCTGCTCAGCTTTCAGGGTTTCTTAAGATTCAGCAGATACATCAAGGCAAGAAGCTGTGCCAAGCACCAGGTTCACTTTGGTGTTTTCTTTCTCTTTGAGATCTCAGTGCCTGAAGATCTCGCTGCATGTGATCGCTCTCTGAGGCTTTCCAACAGTTTGTTTTTTTAAAAAAAATATTTTGTTCAGCATTTCTGTTTGTTCTTGGTAGTAGAGTCGATCTGTGCACGTTAGTCTGTCAAAGGCAGAAATGGAGTTCCTTGATAATGTTTCTTAAATCTCCTCAGGTAATTGTTTTTTTGTTTGTTTGTTTGAGACAGAGTCTTGCTCTGTTGCCCAGGAAGAGTGCAGTGGCGTCATCGTAGCTCACTGCAGCCTCCAACTCCTGGGCTCCAGTGATCCTCCTGCCTCAGCCTCCCATGTAGCTGGGACTACAGGCAGGCGCCACTACATCCGGCTAATTTTTCTATGTTTAGTAGAGACGGGTTCTCACTCTTGCTCAGGCTGGTCTCGAACTCCTGACCCCGAGCAATCCTCCCGCCTCGGCCTCCCAGAGTGCTGGGATCACAGGCGGGAGCCACTGCAACTGGCCCTCCTCAGGTCATTTTAATGTGAGATGCACTGGACAAAATCAATTCCTTGCCATATCATAAGAACCACCCAAGGCCCTTGTTTAAAAATGTTGATTTTCTGGTCCTACTCAAGACATACTGAAGCAGAATTTCCAGAAAAAAAGACTGGTGATTTTTAGCTCTAGCAAGTGCATCTGGCAAAGGCACACTTGAGGAGTGTTGAGCAGGTGGCTCTTTAGGGTCCTCTTGCTCTGGTCACCTAAGGGCATTCCCAGTGACCCCACGTCCCCTGTGAACCAACAGGCAGGAAAGGGCCTGTTGTTCCGACAGAGGGCGGCGTGCTGCCTTTTACCACTGCCTCCAAATTTATTTTGCATTCTGCAGCTCCATGAGTGGTAGCTTCCTTTGCTGAATTATTTCCAATTTCTTCCATAGACATTTTAATCAGAGATGAAAAATGATTGGTCTTTTACCAACAGTTCAGTCTAAGAGGAAGTTATTTGCCTCTCAGCGGTGCATTAATTTGCAATGGCTTTCGTGTAGAAGGCAGAGGAATATTGTGGGAGGGACCCGGGGATCAGGGTAAGCCCAGGGCACCTGTGTGGCCCAGGAGTCGCGGGAGTCACTTGCCACCTCCCTTCCTTCCTCTAGTGCAAGTTTCCTTTGCCTGCTAGAGCGTATCTCCAGGTTAGGTTCGTTCCAACTACCAGTGGTCGGACTAGAGGGTAGTTTGGAACCTCATCACGGATACCCTTTCCCACCCTTGCCGGTCCCACTCCCGTGGATTCCCCACTGTCCTGCCGCGTCCCCTGCTGAGTCTTTCCTGCACTAACTTCCGCCGCTCCCTGTCTCTTACCCGTCTCCTCCTCCTCTCCTCTCCTTCTCTCATCCTCCCTTCTCCCCCTCACCGGCCTCCCCCAACCCCTGGCATCTTCCTCCCCATTGCAGAATCAGAGCAGAGGCTGCAGTTACGTCTTCTCACTTTCCTCCCTCAACTGCTTCCTGCCACAGCCGTGTCCAGGGCCACCTCTTAGCAGATGTGGGACTCAGATGAGAGGGCAGAGTGGTCAGATTCCTCTCTCTGGGCCATTTGGCAAGACCAGTTCCCCTCGCCCTCTCTGGCGCACAAGCGTGAGGATGCTTCTCACTCTGGAGGGCGCTGATTGACCTAACTCGTGGGCTGCCCAGTAGACACTCCCCAAATCAGTAAGGAAACAATGACATGTGCCCAGTGGAAAGGAGGCAAAGGACATAAGCAGGTAATTCATAAGAGACAAGACACAGTAGCCGTAAATATATGAGAAATATTTAATTTCACGTTTCATAAAAGAAATGTAAATTCAAACCATGTGAGTGATAAAAATAATCAGAACAACAATGCCAAGTTTGGGCTCTGATGCAGGGAAATGCTGGGAGAGTGTAAGTTTTCAGTCTTTCTGGAGAGCAAATTGGCAAAGTGTAACAAAAATCTTATAATTTTCCATGACCTTTGGCTCTGCAATTCTACTTTCAGGAATTTATCCCAATAAAATAATGTAAGCTATTTGCAAAAAGTTGTGTACAACTATGTTCAGCACGAGGCTGTTTTAATAGTGATAACTGGGCCGGGCGCAGTGGCTCACGCCTGTAACCCTGACACTTTGGGAAGCCAAGACAGGAGGGTCACTTGAGGCCAGAAGTTCAAGACCAGCCTGAGCAACATGGCAAGAACCCATCTCTACAAAAAATAAAAAAAATCAGCCAGGTGTGAGGGCATATGCTTGTAGTCCCAGCTACTCAGGAAGCTGAGGCAGGAGGATCGCTTGAGCCCAGGAGTTTGAGGTTGCTGTGAGCTGTGACAGTGTCAGTGCACTCTAGCCTGGGCAACAGAGCAATACACAGTGAAATACAGCCATACAATAAGAGGGGACTGGTACATTTATGCCAATTGTACGCTCTGTTGCCGTTAAAAATATCATTGACAAATATTTAAAGAGGAGGAACGTATAAGGTTTTTTAAAAAATGGGTTACAAAGCAGTATATCACAATAATTGCATTTTGTGGGTTAAAAAAAAACAGCATAGAAAAAAATTCAAAGGAAGAATATATACCAAAATGTTACCATGGCTTTCTTGGTGTGTTTTATATCACACAGGAAAATCTAAGAAACATGATTATTAAAAAAAAAAAACCATGAATACCGATCACACGCATGTAGGAAGACTGGCCCGCAGTCTAGTCCTGGAGGTGCCTCTTGTTCTCTGTGCGGCTTTGGGCAGGCCACTTCGCTCTGTGAAGGGCAGCTCCCTCTCCTGTAACATGAGATGGCCCTTCCCCTGGGACGGCATTCCTGTCTGCTCCGTGCCCTACCCGTCCCCTTGCTGGCCACTGTTCTGTTCTGACATTGCATCTGCACCTCACAGATCAGTGCTTTGTAGGTTGTTGGCTATTTTGTCATCAGTTGCTAATGGAGAAACTCGCCTTATTTTCATGTACTGAGCTGCAGAGAAAAGCTTCCTAGGGGCCACTGGAGTGTGAGGATTGGAAGGAAATGGAATGGTCTGGCCGGTGACCTGGCGTAGTGGCTGAGTTGAAGCTGGTCTGGGGGCAGGTGATCCACAAGGTTGGGTCTGGGGTCAGCTGGCAGTTGGGGATGGGGAGGTTGGTAGCAGAGCAGGGCCAGGACAGGCCCAAGAGAAGTGCTGAAAAAGCCAGGAGACAATGACTGCAGAACTGCTCGAGGCCGAGGGGTGTCCTGGGAGCGGTGGCTTTGCTGGAGGCCCAGCTCAGGGTCCTGTGGTCAGACACTGGGACTTGGAGGCCCCAAGAAAAAGCGGGAGCCAGTCAGCAGGACTTAGCTGGGCAAAAGAGAGACCTGATTTTTCTAAGGCTAGGAGTGGGCATGACAGGCTGTACTGGAAAGCCTAGAAACAAAGATTTGGCACATGCAGATTTTTATGCAAATTGCCTGTCTGCATTTACGTAAAAGAGTCAGCAATGGAGAATGTGTAATAGATGGATCAGTCTAGAAATAACCTGGAAAAATGAACTCACTTAAGTAAAAATTGAGCAGTTTATTTCCTGCTCCCGAACAGGTCAAAGCCTAATCTTTAAAACTGATGTCCTTATCTCAAAGCTCCCCAGGTGATAATATTAACCCTCACTGACATGGTCTGTCTTCTCCATACGTACTTTGTCTTCTAACAACAACAAAAAAAGTAGCTCTCCTGCCCCCAGGGCTGTTTTTTGATTCCTAATGTGTCCTGAACTGAACTCGTTGGTTTATGGAAGAGGCTCAGTGTGAAACTACAGATTGACTCTTTTATCACAATCCTTTTAATTACTGAACATACCCAATTTTATTATCCAATTATGGGTAAGATGAAGGTTCATCAAACTACTTATTTTATGTGAAGTTCCTTCATTTCCAAAAGATCAGTGGAACATTAAAGAACAAATGAAACAGTCAGTTGCAGATTATACACGTTGATTTATCATTGATCTTCCATAAACAGCAGAACTGGCTCTGATATTTTCCCCGGCTTAATAAGTCTGTGTATACAGTGTACTGTATATCTTTTCATTTCAGCCTTGAGAAAAATGCAATATATCCCCTGTGGGAGTCATAATTTCGCCGAATGTGTAGTGCTTAAGGCTCACAGCGCCAGCCAGTTTGTTCCAGCAGACGGATGGGAGCCCACTGTTCCGTGAAGCTGCTTTGGAGTATTTGCGGCTGACCTTTTCCCACCGTACCCCGCGAGAATGCATTCGCTCCTTCCGCACAAGGTGGAAACTGCTATGCTGAGCCACGCTCCTGCAAGGCCCAGCTGAAGCATCACAGCCTTGAATGTGAAACCTCTCCCGATACGTTCCCCACCATCAAAAACCATCTCTCTTTCCCAGAAATTCTCTGTCAGAAAGGGTAGCGGAAGGAGCTAAAACAGTCCTGGGTGACATTTGCCGAGGTCACGTGGCTGGTGGGGCTGGTGCCAGGATCATAACTCAGGCCTGGCTGTCTCCAAAGCCTTTGACTCTCCCACGCCCCTGGAGCACGCTGTTGATGCCTCTCCCTGGCCTTCATCATCCTGTTCCTTCTATTTGAGCAATTTGAGCCCCTTTCCCTTGCATCATAATGTGAGCTCCAGGTATAGGTTTAGTCTCTTCCTTGTCCACCACCACTTCAAGCGCACTTTGCAGGTAGTAGACACTGGGGGTGTCAGTCGGGGTTCAGAGACATGGGAGCACCGGGAGATCCTGCACATACATACCTGGTTTTGTCACAGGAATCATTAGAGGAATTTGACGTTTTGCATCTGGTGCTGGAGCATGAAGCCCACAGCCCCAGTGGCTGGGAAGGGAAGCGGGGTGTAATGTGGAGGAGAGCGAGAGTGCGTGGGGGCCACAGGCACCCGCTGGAGGCCAGGGGAATAGGCTGGACCCGCGTCAGTTCTTTTGCCTCTGGCCTTGGCGGTGGGGGTGTTCTGCAGAGGCCAGGCCTTGGGGTGTGGGTGTTCTGCAGAGGCCAGGCCTTGGCGGTGTGGGTGTTCTGCAGAGGCCAGGCCTTGGGGTGTGGGTGTTCTGCAGAGGCCAGGCCTTGGCGGTGTGGGTGTGCTGCAGAGGCCAGGCCTTGGGGTGTGGGTGTTCTGCAGAGGCCAGGCCTTGGCGGTGTGGGTGTTCTGCAGAGGCCAGGCCTTGGCGGCGTGGGTGTTCCGCAGAGGCCAGGGCCCTTCTGGAGCTAACCAGCCACCCCTGCCGCAGGAGTGGGAGCAGCTGAAGCAGTATGCTGGGAGGCGGAGCTGCCGCAGGCCTGGCTGTGAGTCAGACGGCTGCTGCTGCTTTTCCCTCTCCAGATCCAGCTCAGTGATCTCCCTGTGCCCTGCCCTAACCATAAGCCTGCAGGCAAGGGATTCTGGGAAATGCAGTCAGCATGTTAGAAAGTCACTGTGGTCCACTGCTGTCAACTTGGCACCCACACGTGCCGCCGTCAGCCACACTAGTGTCCAAATAAATACAGCAACCTCATGTGACATGGCCAAGCCACATACAACCAGACACACACTAACCCTTTCTCCAGAAGAGGCTATACAGTCCCTTTTTGTCTTGGGGTAACGCTTACTTTTCTCTTAGCTGCTTCACACCCCTCCTTTGATACCTGTAAGTTAAAATGCCGAGATACCAGGGTAACTGCTACTAACCCATCTATGCAGATAAGGGGGCATACATATGTGGTTCAGATATACAAGCATTTATATCCAAATGAGAAAGAAATACTCGTGAATATTATCCTCATTTCCGCAACTGGTCACATGGTCATAGCTGGTATTTACAACTACCTTTATCCATTGCTCATTCAATATTTCCTTTGCTTTCCGCAAGCACCCTAGGTGGTAGGTCTAGACCAGGAATCAGCAAACTTTTTTGTAAAAGGTCAGATATTAAAATGTAGGCTTTGAGGGCCATTTAGTCTCTGTTTCAACTACTCAACTGGGTGTTGCTGTGTCACAATAAAACCTTATTTACAAAAATAAGTGGAGGGCCAGATTTGGCCTGTGGGCTGTAGTTTGCTGACCACTGGCTTAGGCCAGTGGCAGTCCTGCCTGCGTTGTGTTGTACTTTTCCACTAATTTGAACCGTAGGACCTGGGAGTATTAAGGGGCACTCCAGAGGATCTGCTGAATTCCAGACATGCTCATCCGTATCCTATTACATAGGACCAATCCATTTTACCCCTAAGAGTCAGGACCCATCATTCTAGCCAGTGCAGTAAGCCCCGTTGCCTGTTGACGCAGGGCAAGAAGAGCCCAGAGTGTCGGGGTGGCAGACTCAGCTCAATCTTCCTACGTGCATGTGATCCGTATTCATGTTTTTTTTTCTTTTATAATAATCATGTTTCTTAGATTTTCCTGTGTGATAAAACACACCGAGACAGCTGTGGTAACATTTTGGTATATATTCTTCCTTTTGTTTTTATTTTTATTGTTGCCGTGATTGCTTTTCAGGTCTTCTTCATAAATGCTTTGCCTAGGCTGATATTTATGAGTTTTTCCAGCATTTTCTTCTAGAATTCTTATGGTTTCATGCCTTAGGTTTAAGTCTGTTATTTATCATGAATTAATTTTTGTGAGAGGTGAGAGGAGTGGATCCCGTTTCAGTCTTCTGCATGTGGCTATCCAATTCTCTCAACACCATTTATTGAATAGGGATTCTTCTCCCCAGTGTATGTTTTTGTCTGCTTTGTCAAAGACCAGATAGCAAATATGAGGATGGTTTTATATGTGGGTTCTCTGTACTGAGCTATTGGTCTATATCTCTGTTCTTGTGCCAGTATCATGCTGTTTTGGTTACTATAGCCTTGTAATATAGCTTGAAGTCTGATAAAATGATGCCTCCCAATTTGTTCTTTTTGCTTAAGGTTGCTTTGGCTATAACAGGGTCTTTTCTGGTTCCATACAAAGCATAGAATTATTTTTTCTAGATCTGCAAAAATTACTGTTAGTATTTTAATGGGCATTGCATTGGATCTGTAAATCACTTAGGGTAATACAGACATTTTAACAATGTTGATTCTGCTAATCCATGGGCATGATATGTTTTTCCATTTGTTTACATCCTCTGTGATTTCTTTCCTTAGTGCTTCATAGTTCTCACTGTACAGGTCTTTCACCTCCTTGGTTAAATATATTCCTAGGTATTTTATTTTCTTTGTAGCTTTTATGACAGGTACTGAGTCTTTGATTTGATTCTCAGTTTGACTGTTGTTGGCATATAGGAATACTACTGATTTGTGTACGTTGATTTTGTAACCTGAGACTTTGCTGAATTCATTTATCAATTCCAGCAGTCTCTTGGCAGAATCTTTGGGGTTTTCTAGATATAAGAGCATATGATCAGTAAAGAGTGATAGTTTGACCTCTTCTTTCCCCATTTGGATACCCTTGATTTCCTTTCCTTTTCTTGCCTGACTGCTCTGATATTTTCCCTTTTTTTAAATAGTCATCTTAATGGGTATGAAGTGGTACCTTATTGTGGTTTTGATTTGCAATTTTATTTCAACAAAAATTTAAGTTTTGACGTGCTAAGCTTGGGATTATTACGAGACATCCAGTGGAGCTGTGAAGCAGACAGCTGGCTATCAGAGCCTGGAGTTCTGAAGAGAGGTAGGGTTAGAGGTTAACGCTTGAGTCGCCAGCACGTAGGTGATTGTGCAGCCATGGGGGGGTCACTGAGAGAGTTAAGAGAGGACACCCAGCCTGTGTCCTATGGAAGTCAACCAAACAGGTCGGGTAGGACAGGGACAGGTAGTAGGTGCCTAGGGCGGAAGAGCCAGTGCAGCATTGGGGGAGCAGGGGAGCCGTGCTGCAGAAGCCCGAGACGAAGCAGCTTTGCGAAGGAGGGAGGCGTCATCGGTGTCAGGAGAGCTATGAGGTCAGGTGAGCTCAGGGAGTCTGGGTCACCCAGACGTGCTGGTGCAGAAGGCATTTGAGGAGCTGAGGCTCTGTCACGTGTGTTGTGGGGCTAGAACCACATGGAAGGTTTTCATTGTAGCCACTGAGCTGATTGCTTTTAGAAACCGTATTATTCAATTCTGTATTCACAGCCTGCAGGAGCGCGCATTGTTCTTTCCTGTTTTAAGTGAGTGCAGGGCAGCCTCTCCATGAGGTTCCCTCTTAGGCCCTCCTGAAGCCTCCCCCCAGAATGGTGAGTCAGCAAAATCACCAGGTCCAAAAGAGGGCTGATCATTCAAATTAGGATAATTTAGTTGGCTCTGTAAATATCCTGATATTTAGCAATGTCTGTCATTTAGGACTTGCATTGGCTGTATGTAACAGAAAACTCATCTAACAGCAACTTGAACACACAAGAGTTAGTTTTCACATGTAGCAACTATCCTAAAGAAGTCTATTCAGGACTGGTGCACCTACTTAAGGGAGAAACTAAGAGTCTAGGAGTCCAGGTTTTTTGGGGGGATGGGGGGGCTCTCTGCTTTGCCATTCTTAACATGTGAGTTTTATCTTCTTGGTTGCAAGATGGCTGCTCTTCCTCCAGCCATCACTTCCACATTCCAGGCAGGAAGAAGATAGAATGGCAAAGGCACCAGCCTATGCCAGCTGAATAAGTTTTGTTTTCCATAAGTTCCCACAGGGTGGATTTCTGTTTACATCTCATTGGCCAGATGGGTTCACTTGGTCACCTCTGGCTGCAGTGGAACTGGGGAGGTATTTTCAGCTGGACACATGGCCATGCTGAACAAAATCAGGGTGCTACTGCTGGGCTGTAATATGGAGAGGTGGAGAGAATGGGTATGAGCTAAGCCACTAGCCACGTTTACTGCAGCTTGGAAGAAAGAGATGCAGGGTGGGGGCGGTGGACAGGAGGCGGCCAAGCATGAGAGAGAGAGGGAGGGAGGGAGGCAGGGCGGGCGCGTACGCAGGTGCAAGGCCCCCGATACCTCGGTAGTGCTCATTATAAAGCTGAAATGTCACGTCAGGAATTTTTAAACGGTGCTTGAACTATTTTCACCTCTTTCTAAATAGGTGTATCTTGACTCAGCAAATACCCAAAATGTTTTCTGCTCTTCTAATTTGTACCTTCATTTGAATATCCTTCTTTGGAAATGCCCAACTCATGAGGCCGTAGCATTTTTCTTTATTTATAAATAATTCTTTCTGGCTGTTTAGGAAAAAAACAGGGATAATTAAAAAACACGTAATTACTCAAAGACCACTTAATTCTACTTTGGTGTCCCAGCAGAGAACTCCGTCCTGGAAAATTCATGAATGCCTGACCTAGAGAATTGGAATAATAAAAAATGTCACAGGAGACCAGCATTTTGAATTATTGATTAGAAGGGGTTTTTCCAGGCTGTTTTGGCTTAATTATACACTCTACAAGACGCAAAGCAGACAGAGGGAGAGACGGAAGGTAAGATTTAGAGTAGCTGAGAGGTCGGAAACTGCTGCGTTGCTCTCTCCTTTTTATGCAGCTTAGCCGTGGAGCTCACGGGCAGTGGCTCCAGAAAAAGGGTTTTTGGAGGAGGAACTCAAAAAATGAATAATGGGAATCTGTGCTGGTCCTCGGACAAGGAGATTTCCAGATATAAATGCCATGCTCATGCCACTGAGAGAGCAAGGAGGGTGGGTGCTGGCGGGGTGGGTGCTGAGAGTCCCGGCTTCTTGTCTCTGCCAGATGACCTTGAGGAAAGGTGAAAATGTCTTTCTAAGAGTCAGCGCATGACTTAGGATTCCAGGAACAAGAAATCACTCTGCACACGGGTGTCTAGCTCACATTCCATTGAGGAAACTATTCAAACACACGGTTTCCTCATCTGTAAAGCGGGACAACAGCATGCTATTAATAATAAAGTGGAGATTAAATAAAGTGATTTAAGTGCGAGCAGAGCACGTGGCAAGCACTCAGTGTGAGCTGTGGTCCTTCACATGCATGTTGACATGGGGTGCATTTATGGACACTTCAGATGCATATTCACATAGACATGTATGCACGTATACATACATGTGTGTGTGCGCACACACACAAACACACTCAGAGGTTTGCTGAAATTCCCAAACAGAAAACTAGTTTTAGGTGTTTGTTTATTTGCATTTGGATCCGAGTGGGGCCAGAGTGAGACTGAGTGGAGGGTAGCTGACACCACCCAGCTCACCCAGCACGTGCCCGGCTATGCCCTCGGCGGCTTCCTGCTGCCTCTGGGGTGTCGCTGGTCTTCAGCCTGAGTGACCACACTGCCCCAGTGGCATCAGGAAGCCGGTCCAGGTGTGCGAGCCATCACCAGGACCGGCCCTGGCAGCCGGAAGCGGAACGTGGTAGCAGCACGACCAGAGGAGCTGTGCCCCTCAGCCGCCTCCTGCCCGGCACCGCCGCCTGGGGGAGCAGAGAGGGCGACTCCCTGGTCTGCTCTGCCTCTGCCCTCGCTGGCCCAGGGCCTGGAGGACCCTCCTCACACCAGCCCTTCGCTCGAACACCACCCTTGCTCCAAGGCCTGGCTCAGACGCTATTTCCTCCCAGAAGACATTTGGATCCCCCGCTCACCTCTTTTGAGCCTTGTTATATGAACCTGTCATAGAATGTGGTGTGTGCCATGTGCTGTCCCCACAGAGCTCCTGCAGGAGCCTGGTCACCACAAGCTTCCACATCAGGCTAGGCTCAGAGAAGATCTGATCAACAGAGCTGCACAGGTACCCTGGCTCCGCACGGTAACCCTCCCGAAATCAAGTTTGATCAGGTCACGTCACTCCCTTGCTTTAACCCCTTCCGTGGCCCCCTCAGCACTCAGGATGAGATACATTCTTTCTCCTGTCTCCAGACTGCGTGGGGTGACCCCTCCCTGCCTCTCCAGCCTCACTGCTCCCCAGCACAGGGAGAGTGCCAGGCTCATTCCTGCCTCAGGGCCCTTGCACGTGCAAGGCCATCTGCTTGGAATTTCCCTGCCCTTCACTTGGCCACCCCTCTTCAGACTGCAGGGCTGAGCTTAAATGTCACCCGGGGAAGTCTTCTCTGACGTCCCCTCACCTTACCCACCATTCATCTTAGACTAGCATGGACTTGTCATTCATTACTATTTTAATTGCCTATGTATTTTGTGATGGTGTAAGCTGAGCATCCCCACAAGAACCCCAGGAGGCGGGTTGAGTCTGTCTCATTTGATGCTGTGTCTGCAGCACTGAGCACAAGTCTACATAGGGCAGGTCCTCACAAGTCATCATTTCTGTGACAGGATGGAAGAGAGGCACATGCAGCTAGGCCTGAAAGATCTCCCTTTTTGGCTCACTTTCCTCCTGAGGTTGCCCTTTTTGCATTTCCTGTTTTGGAATCCAAGCCGGCCCACAGCTGAGTTCTTTGCTCGTGGAGCACAGCTCTTTGGTGCTATGGGTCTGACCCTGAAGCAGCTGCTGGCAGGCCCCTGCTCGGAGCCCTCAGGTCTGGGGTTCAGCGCGAGCTGGCCACCTTCCAGACGCGAGGTCTGCAGCTCTTGGGCCTTGCATGCAGCAGGCTGCGAGTGCTGAGAGACTAATGGCTCACAGCCAGCTCCTCACTATGTGTGACTCCATCAACTCCCTCAGGCGCGGGTCACCCCAGAGAGTGTATTCTACTTCATTTCCCAGAGTGTGCCAGTGGGGTTAAGCTCTTGTCACCCATGAAGGTAGTGGGTTTGATAAGGCACCCTTTGCCAAGGGACTTCTCTTTGCTGTCTCCGTCCCCTCTCTCCTTCACACCCAAACAGACCTCTTGACCTTGAATCCTTGTTTCAGATTCTGCTTTTGGAGGAACGCAAACTAAGACAAGCACTATTGCTACATAATACTACTCTATCCCATTATTATTGTTATTGCTACATAATAAACACTCTGAAAATGCTTCTGCGCAAGTTTGCTCATCCAATCCTCCTATGAACCCTGTGAATTAAATATGCTTATCTTTGTTTTGCAGAGAAGGAAATATAGGAATATCAGAGAGATAAAGCAAGTTGTCTGATGGTGAACAGCTAATCAGCAGGATCCCTGGTATGCTGCCCAGGGCACCTTCCTTTCCATCACCAGGCCCCACGAGGCTGTGCCCACTCAGTACCAAGCAGATGACGGTGCAGAGACAACGCCGATCGGGAGGCCCAGGTTGTGAAGGATGTCCTCATGCCTTGAGACAATTTGCACTTAGAAGTATCCGGACAGTCGGGCATGAATGTTCACACACATGTCCCCGGAGACTCATGCAGACCCACAGATGCCAGGTGTGCACACTTAGACCCACATAGGCAGAAACTTGATAGGGGCAAGTGCAGTTTCCTAATTAAAAACTAACGGTAAGTGAGGCATGTTCTACCCTGCTTCACACCCTCAAGCTTGCAGACTCTGGGGGCTTCCTTGGGTCATCTGGACCAGCCTCCTGTGTCCAAACTGTCCCGACACCTGCACCAGCACAGAATGAGGCCCTGCCAGCTCAGAAAAGCCACTTGCCCAGCCACCGGGTGGGCTGTGAGGGATGCTGGGATAGTGACAGTTTCTCAAAATAAGATGAGGAGGTTTATTTATTTATTTATGTTTGGCAGTTTGAGGTTTAAAATTACAAGGTAGAACTAATACGCCCTTTCTGTCTCGTACTTAACGTTTGTCATGACACAAACCCTTAAATGTTTGGCTGCTGGTCTTGGACACAACTCCCAGCATCAAATGGAACTGTGATGCCGTGATAGCCATCGTGCGGAGGCCCCGGCAAGTCCCTGTGCGAGGTGCGCTGGCTGGCAGTGCCGCTGCTGTCAGCATGCACAGCATGGGTTCACGGTCGGACAGAGGGCTGTGTTCTCCATGAAGCTGTCACACGAGCCCGGGGACTGGGACGCAGCAGCTACCAGCTCAGGAGCCCTTGGGAGTCAGGTGGGTCCTGGGGCTCTGCTGTTTCTGCCTTTGCTGGAAACACACAGAGCTGGCAGAATGCTGCAGTCCAAGAAAGGGTGGCCCTGCAATGACTTCACCGATACGGAGTCATTACTGCTCCTTCCGTGGAGCAGTCGCAGAGAATCAAACTTTAAATTGTTCCATCTCGATGAAGAATGGATGTTGAGACCATTCTGCCAGGAGGATGAGTTTAGTCATCCTCGAATAGCCTTTGAGCAAGTCAGGTGGTGGGCCGCGCTGAGCATGCATGGAATGGTGTTAGGAAGACGGCAAGCTAAAAATCAGTGCAGCCATGCGAATACAATATTGGAAGATCTTATGACATTATGTTTCTAGGTAGTTTGGGCTTCCTAAGTTACTTAAGAAATTTCATTTTTTTCCCATAAAAAGTATTTTAGAGCTCTTTAGGTCACAAGTGAGAGAAATCAATGTACTTACTAAGGTGAAGGGGGATGTTTTGTAAGTGAGGCAGGATGACCTAGTAGAGAAATTAGGTATTTTCTCCTTCCTTCTCTCAAAGGGCTAGCAAAAGGCTAGCTCCTCTATTTTGGAGCCTGGATGTATTCTTTGTGCTGGGGGCGAAGAGGATTTTTAAAAGTCAGTTTTAAATATCAGTTTATTTGAGATAATTTGCATACAATAAAACGTATGAATTCAAAACAGTTATCTGATGAGCTTTCACAAGGACATACCGTGTGTATCCATCGCAATCATACAGAACATTTCCGTCCCCCTCACCACCCTTGGTATCACTGATATGCTTTCTGTCATCACTTTGCTTTGTGTCGATTTCGTATATAAATCGATTCTACAGTATCTGTTGGGGTGCGACTTCTTTGACTTAGCATAATGCTTTTGAGAGCCGTTCATGCTCTTGTATACATAAGTAATTCCTCCTTTTCATTGCTGAGCAGTATTCCATTGTACAGATAAACACAATTCGTTTATCTGTCTGGCAGATGATAGGTATTTGGGTTTCATTTCTGAATAAAGTTCGCGCCTTTGTATGAACTTATGTTTCCCTATCTCATGAGTAAATGTCCAGGAGGAGGATTGCTGGGTCATGGAGTGAGCGCATGTTTAGCTTCACAAGAAACTTTCAGACTTTGAGGTGGCTGTGCCCTTTCGCATTCCCACCATCAGTGTATGACAGTCTCAGGTGTCCCGGGTCCTCAACAACACTTGGTATTGTCAGTCTTTAATTTTGGCCCATTCTGTTGAGCATGTAGGGTGTATCTCAATGTGGTTCCAATTTACATGTCTCTAATGAATCTTTTCATGTACTTACCACTTGTTTAATTTTTTGGTGAGGTGACTGGCAAAATTATGTGTCCATTTTAAAAAACTGGGATTTATTCTCTTCCTATTATTTAGATAAATATTCTTTATATATTTTGCCTATAAGTCCTTTGTCAGTTTTATGGGTTTTTAAATTTCAAAATATTAAGGTGGTATAAATGTTTTTGGTTACATGGGTCACTTCTGTCATGCTTCAGTCATGGCTGTAAGTGTGCCCATCGCCTAAATAGTGTTTATGGTACCCGTCAGGTGGGGTTTTGCTCGTCTCCTCCCTGCTCTCACCTGCTTGATTTCCACTGAGCTTTACTTCGCTCTGTGCACACGTGTGCTCATCGGTTAGTTCCAGTTCAATAGCGAGGACATGTGGTGTTTGTTTTTCCATTCTTTAGATACTTCACTGAGGAGAATGGTCTCCATCCTTTTATGTGGCTGAGTAGTACTCCATGGTATATATATACCACATTTTATTGATCCACTCATGTAGTGATGGACACTTGGGTCGATTCTACATTTTTGCAATTGTGAATTGTGCTGCAGTAAACATTGGAATGCAGGTGTCTTTTTGATAAAAATACTTCTTTTCCTTTGGGTAGATACCCAGTAGTGGGATTGCTGGATTGAATGGTGGGTCTACTTTTAGTTCTTTGAGGAATCTCCATTCTGTTTTCCATAGAGGTTGTACTAATTTGCAGTCCCACCAACAGTGTATAAGGGTTCCTTTCTCTCTGCATCCATGCCAGCATCTATTGTTTTGGACTGTTTAATGAAAGCCATTCTAATCGGGGTAAGGTGATACCTCATTGTGGTTTTAATTTGCATTTCCCTGATGGTTAGTGGCGTGGAACATTTTTTCATGTTTATTGGCCAATTGTCTAGCTTCTTTTCATGTCTTTGCCCACTTTTTAATGGGGTTGTTTGTTTTTTTCTGCTGATTTGCTGGAGTTCTCTGTAGATTCTGGATATTAGCCCTTTATTAGATGTATGGTTTGCAAATATTTTCTCCCATTCTGTAGGTTGTCTGTTTGCTTTGTTGATTATTTCCTTAGCTGTGCAGAAGCTTTCTAGTTTAATCTAACCCCCTTTATTTATTTTTCTTGTTTCTGCAATTGCCATTGGGGTTTTAGTCATAAAATCTTTGCATAGGCCAATATCTAGAAGAGTTTTTCTTACATTTTCTTCTATAATTCTTATGGTTTCATGCCTTACATTTAAGTTTTTTATCCATCTCAAATTGATTTTTGTGAGTGGTGATAGACAGGGGTCCTGTTTCACTCCTCTGCATGTGGCTATCTAATTTTTCCAGCACCATCTATTGAATAGGGCTTCTTTTCCCCAGTGTACAATGGTGTCTGCTTTGTCAAAGATCAGTTGGCTGTAGGTAGATGGTTTTATATCTGGGTTCTCTATTCTGTTCCATTGGTCTATGTCTCCATATTAGTACCAATACCATGCTGTTTTGGTTACTATGGCCTTGTAGTATTGTTTAAAGTCTGGCAATGTGATGCCTCTCGATTTGTTCTTTTTGCTTCAGATTGCTCTAGCTATTTGGGCTCTTTTCTGTTCCCAAACAAAGGATAGAATTGTTTTTTCTGGATCTGTGAAATATGATGTTGATATTTTGGTGGGGATTGCACTGAATCTGTAAATCACTTTGGGTAATACGGACATTTTAACAATGTTGACTCTACTGATCCATGAGCATGGCATATTTTTCCATTTGTTTTTGTCCTCTGCAATTTCTTTCGTCAGTGTTTCATAGTTCTCCTTGTAGAGATATTTTACCTCCTTGGTTAAGTATATCGTGAGGTATTTTATTTTCTTTGTAGCTATCGTGAATGGTATTGAGTCTTTGATTTGACTCTCAGCTTGACTGTTATTGGCATATAGAAATGCTATTGATTTATGTACATTGATTTTGTAACCTGAGACTTTGATAAATTTATTCATCAATTCCGGGAGGCTCTTGGTGGAATCTTTGGGGTTTTCTAGATACATGATCATAGTGTCAATGAAAAGCAATAGTTTGACCTCCTCTTTCCTGATTTGGATATCCTTTATTTCTTTCTCTTGCCTGATTGCTCTGGCTAGGACTTCCAGCACTGTGTTGAAAAGAAGTGGTGATAGTGGGCACCCTTATCTTCTAGTTCTTAGGGGGAATGCTTTCAACTTTTCCCCATTCAGCATGATGTTGGCTTTGGGTTTGTCATATATGGCTTTTATAATTTTGAAATATTTTCCTTCTATGCCTAGTTTGTTGAGGGTTTTTATCATGAAAGGGTGCTGGATTTTGTCGAATGCTTTTTCTGTATCTATTGAGATGATCATATGGTTTTTGTTTTTGCTTCTGTTTATGTGGTGAATCACATTTATTGATTTACATATGTTGAACCATCCTTGCATCCCTGGGTTGAAGCCCACTTGGTCATGGTGGATTATTTCTTTGACGTGCTGTTGAATTTGGTTTGCTAATATTTTGTTGAGGATTTTTGCATCTGCATTCATAAGGGATATTGGTCTGTAGTTTTCTTTTTATGTCGTGTCCTTTCCTGGCTTTGGTATCAAGGTGATGCTGGCTTCATAGAATGAGTTGGGGAGAATTCCCTCTTTCTCAAAATTATGGCATAATTTCTGTAGCTGGTAATTCTACCAGCTCTTATTTGTAAGTCTGGTAGAATTTGCATGTAAATCTATCTGGTCTTGGGCTTTTTGTTGTTGTTGTTGTTGGAAGGTTTTTTATTACTGTAGCAATCTCACTGCTCATTACTGGTCTGTTCAGGAGTTCTGTGTCTTCCTTATTGAGTCCTGGGAGGTTGTGTGTTTCCAGGAATTTGTCCATTTCCTCTACATTTTCTAGTTTATGCGTGTAGAGATTTTCATAGTATTCATGGATGATGTTTTGTATTTCTGTGGTATCAGTCATAATGTCTCCTTTTTCATTTCTGATTGAGCTTATTTGGTTCCTTTCTCTTCTATTCCTGGTATATTTAGCAAGAGGTCTGTCAATTTTGCTTATCTTATGAAAGAACTAACTTTTTGTTTCCTTGATCCTTTGTACTTTTTGCTTTCCATTTTATTTAGTTCTGCTCTGACCTTTGTTATTTCTTTTCTTCTGCTGGCTTTGGTTTGATTTTCTCTTCCTTTTCTGGTTCCTTGAGATGTGACATTAGGTTGTTAATTTGTGATCTTTATGGTTTTTTGATGTAGGCATTTAAGGCTATGAATTTTCCCTGAGGAATGCTTTTGCCGAGTCCCAAAGATTTTGATAGCTTGTGTCTCCTTTGTCATTTAGTTCAAAGAATCTTTTGATTTACATCTTAATTTCATTCTTGACCCAGTAATCATTCAGCAACAGGTTGTTTAATTTCCATGACTTCGTGTAGGTTTGAGTGTCTCTATCATGATTAATTTCTGGTTTTATTCCTCTGTGGTCTGACAAGATACATGGTATGATTTTAATTTTTTTTTAATTTGTTGAGACCTGTTTTGTGGCCTGAGGTATGATCTGTCTTGGAGAATGTACCATATGCTGCTGAGAAGAATGTATATTCAGTAGTTTTCCAGTAGAATGTTCTGTGAATGTCTGTTAGGTCTATTTGATTGAGAGTCCAGTTTAAGTCCATTGTTTGTTTGTTTATTTTCTGCTTTCATGATTTTTCCAGTTCTGACAGTGGGGTGTTGAGGTCCCCAACAATTATGATGATGCTATTTATTTCTTTGCTTAGGTCTAGTACAATTTGCTTTATGTATCTGGGAGCTCCTGTGTTAGGTACATATGTATTTAGGAATGTTATGTCTTCTTGTTGAATTGCTCCCTTTACCATTATATAATGACCTTCTTTTTCTTTACCTTTGTTAGTTTAAAGTCAATTTTACCTGATATGAGAGTGGCTACACCTGCTGTCTTTTGATTTCCATTCATGTGGAATATTTTTTTCATCCTTTCATGTTGAGTCTGTGCGTCCTTGTGGTTTAGATGTGTTTCCTGGAGACAGCAGATACTTTGCTTGCGTTTTTTCATCCACTCAGCCAGCCTGTGTCTTTTGAGAGGAACATTCCGACCATTAACGTTCAGTAATAGAATTGATACGTGGGATGTTGATCTGTTCATCACGTTGGGTAGGACCTCATTGCTTTGTTTTCCCTCTTGTGCTATAGTTTCATAAGAGTTGTGAGTTTTAGGGGGGTTTTTTTAGGTGATTTTACACTGGTGGTATCTGTTGTGCTGATTCATGTATAACGCAGTTCTGAGTATTTCCTGCATGTAGGTGTGGTCATGGCAATTTCCCTCAGCGTTTGCTTGTCTGGAAAAGGCTGAATTTCTCCATCAATTGTGAAGCTTAGTTTTGGGCACCCCTGCCCCCAGAATCTCCCTCCAGTGTCTGGTCACTCGCTGAGCAATGGTGCCAGGGGACGGGAGCTTCCCTGTCGGAGGCCCCGCCCCAGTCCAAAAGTGGGCTTTCCTGGGGGGACGATGGGCGCCCACCAGGCTGCCGGCTCCGACCACACTGCGTTCTCCCGCCAGGTCCGCCCACGTGGGCTCCCTCGCCTCCTGGGTCCCCAGCCCACTGTCACCTTCTGTGCCCTGGCAACCTGCTGAGTGCTAGGGTGTGGGATCCGCCGGCGTCTGTCCCGCCGCAGACATCCCTGGGAAGTGACGGCGCCGGGGGAAGGGGCATCCCCAGACCAAGCACCCGGGGCACTGCAGGTCCACGCGGGAAAGGTGCGGGCCCCTCTCTGCGGAAGCCTCGGTGCTGTGGGCGCAGCAGCAGCAGCAGAGGGGCGGTGGCCGCCATGGCAGTCTCAGCTCGGTCCGCCCTCGCTGCAGCGGGGCGGGAGAGTCTGGGAGGAGGACAGGCCGCACCCCGCTCGGCGGTCCCCCTCCCTGGACGGAGGCCGTGGACGTCCACGCTCTGGACCACACAGTTCTGGGGCCTTCCGCGGTCTGGGCAGTCATGGGGACCGTCTGTGTGGCGACGGATGATGCCAAAACCGAAGGGCTTGAGCTCCCTGGAGTGGTCAAGGGTCCCTACAGGCGGGGAAGCAGCATGGTGACCGCCTTGTCAGCTCGGGCTGTGGTCACGGGTGGGGTGGGTGGTGGGTGGCTGGGAGGGCAATGGGGGGGCGCATGCCGAAGGAGCTGAGGTGGGGTGGCTGGGAGCCCGATGCTTTAGTTTCCAGAAGGGCCCAGTTCAGTGGCTGCAGCAGCGCTTGGGCTGGTGGGGGTGGAGAAGCCTCCAAGCAGCTCGCCCCGCTGATGACGGACGGTGTGGGGAGGAGGAACCAACCCCACCGAGCTTCCCGGGGTGGTCTTTGCCGGTGTTTTTTTCTCCTGTTCTGCTTCACAGTTTCTTGCCGTGAGGTCTGTGGCGGGCTCTGCACCTTTCCCTCCAAACCACAGCTGAGCTGAGCCCATCGCCTCCTGTATCCAAAACCCAAACCCTTCCTTTCCTGCGGCTGATCTGGCACCGACGTCTCTAGGCAGCCATCCCCCCACCATCCAGGTACCTGGTGTGAAAATATTTTCTTCTGGTCTGTTCACCTTTTCTTTTTCTCAACAATGCATTTTACTTGCAGGGTTTACATTGCTTACATTATCTTTTGAAACTTAAAATTTTTAAGCAATTTCAGAATTATATAAAAATTGCAAGAATAATGCAAATAATTCCAAGATATACTTCGCCCGTATTTCCCAGATCTTAAAATGTGATTACACTTGCCTGCTTTCTCTTTCTCTTTCTCACTTTTTGGACTCCAGACCTGTGTTTCTCTGTGTGTCCCCATCGTCCCTCTCCTTACAGGTCAGCTTTCTTCGGCTCTCTGAGCACCATCTCATTCCCACTCGCAGCTCTGAGTCCCATCTCAAGTGCCTACGGGAGAATTCAATCTGCTCAGGCTGGGTGGGCATTGCCCTGATCTGATCAGCAGTGATCTTGTGGTGGGTCCTTTGAGAATCAATCACGATACATTTTCTAAGAATGAATTAAAGGGTGAGGGAAGAAACAATGAGCATCTGTTCTATGAAAAAGTAAATGGTTTGAAACATTGCCAAGTATATAGAACTTTCCAAGTGAGTATTATTTTCATGCGGTTACCTTGGAATGCCAGGTGCCTTTTCCAAAACCTGGGTAGCTATTTTATTACTCACCCCAGCACTTGTCTCTGAGGACAAACTTTAGGGTCAGGGACGTTCCTTTAAAGAAAATCAGTATCTGTTCTTGGTATCACAACTCCCTCTTGACTAGAACATGGTATTTTTTCACCTTTAATTGCTAGTGATAAAACCCAACTGGGATGGATGCCCCGATTACCCTGATTTGATCACTGCACGTTGTGTGCCTGAGTCAAAACGTCACATGTACCCTAGAAAGATATACAACTATTATGTACCCATAATAATTACAAATTACAAATTACCAAAAAACCAAAAACACACTGGATTTCCAAGAGCGCAGGTGGCTGTAGGTTCAGTTGAGTTCAGGGGCTTAAACACATCACTCTCCACCCAGACTTTCTCCATATTACAGCCCAGAATTCCCATTCCATCAGTCTCCTGGGACAACCGAATCTAGAAGATCAAAGATGCTGTCAGCTTTCCCTCTCTTGCTCACTCCATGTCTCTTATCTTTTTCTTCCTGTTCATCCCATACACTGTAATTAAGCATTCTTAACATGGCTGTCACAGCCACATGCAGCCCCCAAACCTGCAGTCTGTGTAGCCAGAGTAATGGCCTCTGAAACATGTCCGTGACCTAAACATCCTTGGACCCTGGGAGCATGTCACCTTGCCTGGCAAAAGAACCTTTGCAGATGTGATTGAGGATCTTGGGATGGGAAGATTATCCTGGATTATCTGGGTGGGCCCAGTGTCATCGTAAAGGTCCTTGGAGGAGGGAGGCAGGACAGTCCAAGGTGGAAGGAGGAGATGGAGGACCAAGCAGAAGGTGTTGTGAGGTGCTCTGAAGACGGAGCAAGGGGCCACAGGCCATGCAACGTGGGCAGCCTCTGGAAGCCCGAAAAGGCAAGGAAACAGATTCTACCCTAGAGCCTGGCGAAGGAACCACCCTGCCGACACCTTGATTTTAGCCCAGTGAAACTGATTTCAGACCTCTGGCCTCCAGAACTGTAAGAAGGTACGTTAAGTTGTTTCAAGCCACAAAGTTTGTTGGATTTGTTACAGCAGCTATAGGAAGCTAATACACAATCCAAAAGAAGAGAGGCCTTTTTCTCCAACATTGATATGCTAAATCTCATAGAGGTTTTCTAAATTGCTTTACCTGGGCCATATACCCACGTGGGGGCTGAACACACTGGACAGTAGGACGAGGCAGCGTGAATGACCACCTTGCACTCGGGACTCAACAGGTGCCTGCGTGTAGGTGGGGAGGGTCTGCACCCCCACAGAGAGGCGGCTGGACAGACGAAAGGCAGACGTGCTCTGCGACCCACCTGACTCCCTGTGCCAACCAGCCCTCGCCCCCAGTGACTGCTGAACATCAGCTCCACCCTTCAAGGGTGAAACCTTGACTGCGATGAGGATACTCGGAAGAGGGTGCTTCAGGTTGGCAAAGCTCTCTCTAAGGAGGAGAGTTTTCTGTCTCTAGAGGGCATGTTGAACGGAGCCAACTTCATTTGCATATGTAAGATCGGATGTTTCTGTTGCAAATGTTCTTTTGTGGTCAGAAGGAAGATCTGAGTTTATATTCAGAGTCTGCCACATGCCAGTTGGTGAACTGTCTAGATTTTAGTTTGTTCATCTGTAAAATGGAGATAATTATACTTTCCTGCAGGCTGTTGGAAGGATTAGAGAGAAGATTTATGTAAAAGCACTGTTTAAATAAAGCGTGCAAAGCTGAGCACAGTTCTTCAGTAAAGGACTGCTATGTTTGTCTTGTTCTATATATACAGCACTGGGAAATTAGTCTGAGAGTCAGACTGAATGGTGAGGGGCTGAGACGTTAGAGCTCTGTATTTTAGTACACGGATTACCATGAGCAGACTGATAACGTGTATTGTGCCTTCTATGTATTAATACATGTGCAGTGGATTTTCTAAAAAGCTAAAAATCCTAACATTTCTTTGTTTTTTCCCTGTTTTGGTGCCTGCTCCATTCTCTGCTGAATTTGTATGTTTAACCTATTTCCTGGAACTGAGTGTCAGCTCAGTGGGAGTCGCTGTGAAAAGCCTGAGGAGAAGGTGAAGCTTCCATGTGCCCAGCTGCAGCCCTGGGTCCCTGCATGTACACAGCGCCGGTGGCTCTGTGGTTCCCAGAATCTGTTTCTCTAGGGCTGTTCCTGCCTTGCCATACTCCACCCCACCCCAAGCATCCCTGTCCCGCTTGTCCCCAGACCAGCCTCACTCTTCCTGGGCCTTCCTTGGCTTCGCCTCTGGCACTTGTGTTACCCATTTCTGTGGCCCCTGACTTACCACCCGCCTGAGCGACCGCCTTATTTTGACCCCTGGCCTCAGCATCTCTCGCATGAACTGTCGGGCGTCCTGGTGTCCTCTGAGTTTGACTCCTGCTGCAGTTCTCTGGGTGGAGGCTGGAAGGGGACACTGACACACGGCCCCCAGGGCCTTGCATCTGGGCAGCCAGGCTGTATCTGAAGTGGACTCCAGCCCAGGAGCCAAAAGATGCAAAAATAACCATGGCGTGTGAATGGGCTGGAGAGGCCCTAAGAGATTTTATAGGAAAGAAAATGTAGGTCAAGGGAGCGGGGGGATCACTGAGAGCCCAGACCCAGAAGAACTTCCTTCCACTCAGGATCTGGCCGCACGGCCCCTGTGCTACATGCTGCTGCATCCTGCTCAGATCTTCCTTGCGGGGCTGGGCCCCCATATGCCAGCTGCTGTGGGTGTCGGCTGCTAATGGCTCACAGCCGTCCCTCTCTGGAGACCTGCCCTTGGTCAAGGGAACTCCTTTGCCTGACAGTTCTGCTCCTCCCCCAGGGAGCCCACAGCCAGTGCTGGCTTATGCAGGAGCCAGGGCAGAAACCTCTCCTCCTGCCTCAGCTCTGCTGTAAGTCCCCCTCAGGGTCTCCCTGGGATGGGGCCGGTGCCAGGCCACCACTGAGACCGTATCCTTGCTTAGCTCCTCTGTCTCCCTCACCCCTTCTCCTGGGAGCATCCCTTGATAAATCACGTGTACCCGAACCCATGTCCAGGCTCTGCTTCTAGGGAAAGTGACCCAAAACATCTTCTTTTGGACTTACCACATGTCTTCTGCTAACTGGCCTTCGTGTGGGCTAGTGCCTTTGCCTAAAGCACTCTTCCTCACCCTGTCCCCCTAGTGAACACCCCTATCCTTTGGATCTCAGCGGGCATCACGTGCTTGGGGAAGACTTGACTTCCCCAACTAGGTTGGATTCCCTGGTGTAGACGCCCCAGCTGCACAGTATTGCTCTCCAGTGAGTCAGCCGTCCCAGCTGCAATTCGGCCTTTATGTGTGTGGTTATTTGAAGAATGTATGACTTTCCCATTGGAGTGTATATCCCATAAGGACTGGAATCGCGTCTGCCTTTCCTCGCCACCACGTTCCTAGTGCCTCGCTCCATGCCCGGCGCATCGTAGGCACTCAGAAATATTTGTTGAAGAAATGACGTGAATGGATTAAAGATGAGAGAAGACTGGAGAGAAGGCGACGAAGGCGACAGCTGGAGGCCGACACTGCCGGTGCTGCCAGGAGTGCACGTACGGTGAGGGAGGGGAAAGTGCCCTGGGATCTGGCAGCCCGGAGGTCACTGGGACCCTGACGAGAACGCGGTCACGAGATAGGGAAGCTGGAGCTGAGCCACAGAGGGCTGGGGGCAGAGTGGTGGGGAACTGGGGAGTGTGAACGACTCTTCCTAGAGTGGCAGGGGACCAAGAACAAGTTTCCACGTTCACTCTTCTCCTGTACAGATGGGTTTTCACTCTGAGCAGGGATCTCCTCCTCACCTGCCATTCATTTCCCCTCCGGTACGTCCCTGGTAAGCTGGTGACTCTGAATCCCCAGGGGAGATGGGGCTTTCGTGGCCTCCCTAGTGTTGTGCATGCCTGGGACCTCCCTGCTGCCCTGGGGCATCCTGTCTCCTGGCATCGCGACAGCCGCTGCCGACGCGGGGAAGCAGCAGCCCATCCTCGAGCACAGGTGGCACTTGTGCAGAGGGGGCAGTCGGGCTCACGGGCAGCCCAGTGCCCCGTGCCTCCCACCAAGGTGGCTGGTGTCCAATCCCAGGCCCACCAAGAGTGCTAATACCCTGGGAAAGGTGGGACTGGGGTCCAGCTGGTAACCCAGGGTTTCTTTCAAGGTCTAGAATAGGACCAAGTCAAGTAAGAGTCCGATGTACACTGGCCATTTTCACGGAACTAAATTTGGCATTTGGAGGAAGGACCTCAGGATCATTTCAACTCTATGACATTGGAAGTGTCCAGACCCATGTTTGCCTTGAATTGAATGGATTCTCACGTCACAGACCTTGCAGGGTACCGAGTTCAGCACCCCCTGCATATCATGTAGCCAGATCCCTGCAAAGTAACCTCAGTCCTCTGAATCAATACTTGCAGTGACTCCCCTGCTTCCTGCGGCGGTCAGTGCAATCTTTGGACAGCTCTTCAACTAATGTTTCTGTCAAGCTCTATTTTTTCAAAACTAGCTCTCCCTTTACATTAAGAAAAAGCTTTTCTTTGCCTAGTCTTCCTTCTCCATTGCCTTTCATTGGCCCATCTCTCCTCTGGCGTGTGAAACACAGAGCTACGGAACATTTTGACTGTCAAGGGGCCTCCGTCCACACCCCTTGAGTCCCGTGGAGGAGACCCCTGCGTTCCCTGTGAGCAGGTCTCTTTAGTAAGAAACGTCTGTCCTGTGTGAAGGATCATGGGAAAGAAGGATGGGTAGAAGCCTCTAGACTGCTCTGCAGTCTAAGGAAAATTTGGGAAAGCCATTGGGGCATTCTTGGACTAAAATCAGCCATTAGAGAAGTTTTGTGTCTTCTAGGAATAGGCCTGCCTCAGCAGTCCTGCTGCACTTGGTGTCAGGGGCTGGAAGCAGCTTTGGGAAGCTCTACCTGGCACAGACGGAATCATGGGTTTCAGAAACAGCGGGCGTCCTTGGGCAGTTACTCTCCCTGCAGCTGCAGGCTGTGAGGCACATGCTCATGGCCCTCGCACCGGTCTCTCCTCTGCATCTGAGACAGTGCACAGCCTTGTACTTCCTGTGAGGGGTGTTGGTGACCACAGATGTGCACATATCTGGACCCGGAGTCCAGCTGCACCTGTGCCCGGGCTCACGCACAGGTGCTGCCTCTACTGCACTGTCCTCACTGGGAGCGAAAGCTGCTACTTGCAGCTATTTAGTCTGGTGGCATCGCCAATATTAGCTCAGACTAGCAGGGATGCAGCAGCATTACCATGTATGTGGTACATTTTGGTCCAAAGGGATTTTCCCACCCATAGTCTCATCTGATTCTCACCAAAACCTTGCGAGAGTGGTACTTCAGGGATCGCCACTTTACAGATGGAGACACCAAGACTTGGGAAAGTTGAGAGAGCCAATCAAAGTCACATGGCCCCTAAGTGGGGTAACTGGGACCTAAATCAGGTGTCTCACTCCGGATCCCAGAACATTTCGATGATAACACCCATGGTGATCGAGGGCTGGGGAACAGGGAGCAAGGACTGGGCTTCTCTCCTGCTCTTCTGTGTCTGGTGGGCTCTGTGAGCAGCTCCCTCACCACCTCCCCTTTGTCTGATGTGGCCTTGCTGAGCACAGTGGACTGTGCACTCGGGGCAGCCTCAGTCGGGCAAACAAGGAGGCCACCTGTTCTCCGTCTTCTCAGCAGCTTCCCAGAGACAACTCGGGGGTAGCAGCTTGGGGAGCTGGACAGGGAGGTCAGTTTGTACAGTCGGACCCCTGTAGTGTTCTTCCCTGACTCCACACCAAGGCCACTGAGCACTATTCGCTCATTGTCCTACTGCACATCTTTGTTACCAAGCAATCAGTGGGCTCACTGCCCAATGTGCAGAGAAGCCAGTACCACAGCACTGGCCTTGGGAAAAGCAAAGCTTTATTGGGAGTCAGCTGGCAGGGAGATGCAGGAATGCTCAAATCTTCTCCTGAGCTGGGGCCGTCAGGTTTCATAAGCCTAAGGTAACACGGTGCAATCCGATTGGGTCTTGCAATGAGGGGATGCTGAGAGGTGTGCTCGATCCTGCCAGGAGGTGACAACAGGCTCTATCTGATTGGATCCTGCGTCCTGCCACGTGGTCTCCACTTCTCAATGCAGGCCTGGCTCCTGGGTCGGAGCACTTGGGTTCTGCCCGGGGTTGCACACTTGGTCCATCTGGGCACGCTCAGGTTATGTGACCTGGGAGTCCGCAGCAACTGAAAAACAATGTGCAGCTTTGTTACATGAAAGTTGAGCTAGACTGGTCTGGTGTGGGTACAGCTTAAGTCAGAAATCCTAGCTTGCTAAGTAAGACAGTAAGGAGGCGTCACCTCCGCCTTCTCCTCCCGGGTTTCCACACATCTGTCGCTGACGACCTGTTTCCAAAGCCCAGGCTCTTTGTTGTGGGCTTAGCTTTTCCCATGGCGGTGGCAGGTGGCAGGTGGCAGGTGGAGTGCAGCAGGGTAGGGGGAAGGGGTTGAAGAGAGGCAGAGTCTGAGAGCTGGGGATCAAACTCCCAAGGTGAGTTCCAAGGTGAGAGGTCTGTTGTCTTCAGCTCAGAAAAGAGATAGCCTCTTTTATTCCTGCCTTGTGGGATGTAAATCCTGCCCCTCCCACTGGGTACCACGAGGCAAAACGTTCTGGCCAAGCACCTCCAAAGTATCAGAAAACTATTAACAACAAAGACATAATACAGCCGGAGACAGAATCAAAGCCCCTGATTTCCGCCCTGATAATGACAATAACCACTGTCATACGATAACTAACGTGCTTTCTCGTACAGCAGCCTACAAAGCACCAGTTGTGTAAATTGCTGTGTTGCGTTTACCTTCTTTTCTCCTTTCAGGTTCTCTGCCTGCAGCGTCACCAGTGAGCCGGTGGAGAGAGGCCTGCAAGCCCGCAGTATGTTATCAATCCCCTGATTACCACGTAGGAAATATGCAAAGTGTAGGTCTGGTCCTCACAGGATAAGTCCACAAAGATGCTCTGAGTACATGGTTGAACCTGGATTTCAACCAGGAGATAGTCAGCCTCCACTTTAAGTTCATTAAGAGGAAAAAGCAAATTTATTTAAAGCATAGTCCATTTTTGGGACTCAGATGTGAGAATGGTTCTCCATCTGATGCAATTGGATATTCTAGCTATTAACTTACCGAGAGACAGCTGCAGTAGATGTGAATATTTAAATTTAATCAGACTGAGCATCTCCGACCATGTTTTTGCTGGGGAGAGAGAAGTTAAGCAATGCTGTTCTAATTTGCATATGTAAATATGGCCTATATAATATATATTCCTGGTTCATTATCATGTATGTACAATCAGAAGCCAATTTTTTTCTTTTCAAAGAAGCCCCACAGCTGAGCATTCAGCTTTGCCTGGCCTTTCGTGGAAACTATTATCAAAGGAAGGAAAAAGCACTTTTCTATACATGATTGAGCTTATCAAGAAGTTTAAAGTCTTTGCAGGGCAAATTAGCAGCTCTGTGTCTGTGTGTGTGCGTGTAAATGTGTGTGATGGTAGTGAACCCAAATGAGTATCATTCAGCGAAAGGGCCAGTTTCTGTCCGTGCCTGGCCCCAGAACATTGATTGCAATAATCATGTAGAGTTTCTGGTTTATAAGAGCATTTGGAACGGGGGTAAGGAGAGTATTTCTGTCACTGCTTCTAGGCCTTCTGTTCCTTAGCAGCTATAGCCTGTGGGCTGACTGGTGACACAGGGACAGACAGACTAGTTTGGCTCATTGGCTGTTAGGGCACTTCATAGACTCAAGGGTGCCAGTTGGCATCACAGGAACAAACGACACAGCGTCTTCAGTTCAATGCAGCACATTTTGACCAAGGTGTCCACAAAGCAAAATCCCATCATTGAAACCAAATGAAGCAAAACAAGGACATGTGAAAAGCACAAAGGGGCAATCATTTTCAAGATCTGAGGCCAGGCATGGTGGCGCACACTTATAATCTCAGCACTTTGGGAGGCCGAGGCAGGAGCTTCACTTGAGGCCAGGCGTTCAAGACCAGCCTGAGCAACATAACAAGACCCTCTGTTTACAAAAAATAAAGAAAATTAACCAGGTGTGGTGGGACATGCCTGTGGTCCCAGCTACTCGGTAGGCTGGAAGGCTGAGGCAGGAGGATTGCTTGAGGCCAAGAGTTCAGGGCTGCAGTGAGCTGCAATCATGCCACTGCACTCCAGCCTGGGCAAGAGAGGGAAACCCTGTCTCGAAAAAAAAAAAGAAAACAAAAAAAAAAATTCCAGCTGCCATTTTTTCAGACATCGACAAGCTAACCCTAAAATTCATTCAGAAATGCAAAAAAACCCAGTATAGAAAAAAATCACCAGAGAACTCATTTCTCCACTTCAAAATTTACTATAAATCTACAGTAAGCAAAGCAGTGTGATATTAGCACATGGATAAACATATAAGTCAATGGTGTAGAATTGAAAGTCCAGAAATAAACCCTTACATTTATGGTCAATTGATTTTTGGTAAGGGTGGTAAGACATTTAAGTGAGGGAAAATACTCTTTTCAACAAACTGCCAGGACAACCAGATATTCACATGCAAAAGAGCGAAGTTAGACTCCTACCTCACAGGATATGCAAAAATTAACTTGAAAGGAATCAAAGGCCAAAATGTCAAAGCTAAACTTAGAAACTCTTAGGAGAAAACATAGTAGTGAATCTTCATGACCTTGGGTTAGGAAATGGTTTCTCAGATGTGAAATTAAAGGCAAATGTGACAAAAGAAAAATAGATACAGTAAACTTTATCAAAATTAAAAATTTTTGTGTTTCAGAGGACACCATCAAGAAAATGAAAAGACAACTCATGGGATGGAAGAAAATATTTGTGAGTCATATGTCTGATAAAGGCCTGGTATTCAGAACCTTACACTCAATAGTCAAAGGACAAATAACCCAATTAAAATAGGCAGAGGATCTGAATAGACATTTCGCCAAGTGAGATATAAAAGTAGCCACATAAGCACATGAAAAGATGCTCGACCCATTAGTCACTAGGGAACTGCAAATTAAACTACATTGAGACACTGCTTCCCACCGCCAGTATGGCTGAAACAAACAAGACAGATAATAACAACTGCCGATGGGGACGTGTAGAAATTGGAGCTCTCATACATTGCTGGTGGCGATGGAAAATCGTGCAGCCACTTTACGAAAGCAGTTTGGGAGTTCCTTAAATGTTAAACATAGAGTTACCACGTGATCCAGCAAATAAGAGATGTGAAAATATGTATCCACACAGAAACTTCTACGTGAATATACATAGCAAAGATGCAGACTATAAGTAGCCAGATGTCGTATATCCAAACAGTGGAATCACATGCAGCCACAGGGAGAAATGAAGCACTGATGTGTGCTGCAGCGTGGATGACCCTTGGGAACAGTGTCCTCAGTGAAAGAAGCTGGACACAGAATCCATATATTGTGTGATGGCGCTTATATATAGGAAGTGTCCAGAACAGGCACATCCGTCCAGACAGAAAGTACAATGTTGTTTAGGGCACGGTGGTTGGGGGCGGGGAGATGGGAAGTGGCTGCCAATGGGAATGGCGTTTCCTTTTAGAATGATAAAAATGTCCTACACAATTGCTGCACAACTCTGTGAATAAACTAAAAACCATTGAATTGTACAATTTAAGTTAATGAATTGTAGGGTCTGTGAATTATACATCAATAACGCTCTTTAAAAAAGGGAAAGGTAAAAAGGCCGTGCATCTCCCTCCCCACGTCGTCTCCTCTCAGAAACAGCACTGTGAGGGGCGTCAGGTCCAGCTTACGTGCCTTCATGTAATTCCTAGGCTGTGGTTAAAGAGGCCCCTTTGACTTCTTTGGTCTGGAGAGACATTTTCATTCGTAGGGCGTCAGACGGGGCCCCAGGGGACGCATGCTGTCGCTGTCCTGGGGTGGGGGAAGAGAGGGAGAAAGTACAGGAGCTGGTGCGAATCTGGAGATGCATCCCCTAACCAGGCGGCCCCAGCCGAGGGCTCAGGAACCTGGTCCCGAGATGGTCCTAATTCCTATATCCGGGCACAGCTTTGTATCAGGGGCAGCCCAGACGGGGTTAGTGAGACTGAAGGACCCTGGGCTCATTCTGGGGCAGATAACCGTGGAAAAGGGAAACGCGTGAATGCTGGCCAAACTCCCCCACGTGTGGGCCTCCATCTGTCGTGAGGTGGGCCTCCATCTGTCGTGAGGTGCACCTCCCCAGGTGGTGTCCACGGCCTGACCGACGCGGTCTTGGAGGAGGAGAGGAAACTCGCCAGGTGGAAAGGAGGGAAACGGAGAGAAAAGCCATTTCAAGCAGAATGAACCGCACATCCAAAACCGGTGACAGGACTGGTCGTGGTGTGCCCACCCGCCTTGGACTTTCTGTTGCGCCCAGTGCTGCGGGTCGGCCGTCCAGTCTGCTCCAGCCCAGCACCCGGTCCTCTGCCAACTCCACAAGTGAGTCCTTTGCCCAGAGCCCTCAGAAGGGCTGGCACCGTCTCCTTGTCTCTGCCTCGACGCCTAACCCTGTGCTCTCCCAGGTGGGTGCTCAGTCGGTTCCTCGGTTCATGTGTGGATTAGCGATTAGTGTTGACATGGCGTGTAATGGCCCTCAGCCTTCTTGAGGAAGAAACAGGTCGGTGATAACGTGATTTGATGATTGCTCATCAGCCAAAGAGGATTAAGAATTTCTTGCTTTCTTTAAATTAGCTCGTCAACTTGATAATCATTTTTTTTTTTTTTATTTTACCAATGGCCTTTTGCTATGCTTGCTCCAACACCCCAGTGAGAGTCAGGTCAGGGAGGGATGAGAGGCAGAAGGTTAGAGAGGCTAGGAGGGAGGGAGTGTGACAGATTTGCTCCTGACTGGGTGGAAGATGTCACGGGCACAGAGAAGGAAGGCCCCACTTCGAGACTGGTCAAGCTGACCTAAAGGAGGCTCCTGGTGTGGCCTCTCTTGGTGGAATAAATACAGGTGTCATCTGTGGGTGCTGTTCCGTACTTGCCCAGCTGGTTTGGTTTTGAGGAATACCAGGTCGAGGGAGATTGACTTTAGGGTTGTATATCCACTTGGGGGCCAGAGAGCGGCCTGGATTCAGAAGCTTCTCTGGGATCAATGAACAGTTCAGCCACAAGTGGATGGAACCCTCAGTTCTTGTTCCCATTACTGCAAACGGAAGTCGAGCGCAATTCCCCACCCTGCCTCTCCGAGGCGTGATTTGGCAGACAGTCGGAGTGAAGCCTGAACACCGTGCCCCTC
>RJWJ010003319.1:0-88009 GCA_004363605.1 Indri indri
GTGTGTGTGTGTGTGTGTGTGTGTGTGTGTGTGTGTGTGTGTGTGTGTGTGTGTGTGGTGGGGGACCCTGGGGCAGACAGATGGCCCTGCCCCACTGAGGCACCCTTGCCGCCCACAGATTTGGCAGTTTGGGCAGTGGGTGGACGTGGTGGTGGATGACCGGCTGCCCACAAAGAACAACAAGCTGGTGTTCCTGCACTCACCTGAGAACTCTGAGTTCTGGGGTGCCCTGCTGGAGAAAGCCTATGCCAAGTGAGTGCTCGGAGCCGGGGACAGCTGGAATCAAGAGGAAGAGGTGGCAAGGGGAGGCAGGACACATCTCCACTGCACTCTCTGCTGTCCAAGCTCACACCTCATCCCAAGTCCAAACAACGTCCCCTCTGTGCCCACAGGCTGAGCGGGTCCTATGAAGCACTGTCAGGGGGCAGCACAATGGAGGGCTTTGAGGACTTCACAGGGGGCGTGGCCCAGAACTTCCAGCTCCAGAGGCCCCCGAAGAATATGCTGAGGCTCCTTAGAAAGGCCATGGATCGATCCTCCCTCATGGGCTGCTCCATTGAAGTAAGCCAAGTGTGCTCCTGATTCAGGGCCTTTGCACCTGCTGTTGCTTTCACCCAAGAGGCTCTTTCCCGCATACCTGCATGGCTATCTCCTTCTCACTCACATTTCAGCTCAACTGCTCCTTCCTCAGACAAGCTTTCCCTGCCTCCCAGTCTAAAACAGCTCTCCCCACCCTGTTTACTTTCTACTTGGTTTTGATTTTCTCCCAGACATTTATCATGATCTGAAATTATCTTGCTTTTTTATTCTCTTAAAAGAGGGGTGTGGGGAAGAGGACGGGAGGAGCTATCTTGCCTATCCATGTGTTCATTCCCAGCCCATCTTCTCCAGACAGCACTCACATTCCATGAGGGCAGTCACCTTATTTGGCTCATTCACTGCTGGGCCTTGGGACTTAGGAAGGGGCCCAGCTTCCAACAGGCACCCAATAAACATTTGTTTGAATAAATAAATGAGCCTACAGTGCTACTGTATGACCCAGCAATTCCATTCTTAGACATTTACCCAGAGAAATGAAGACTTGTGTCCCCAAAAAGCCTGTACGAAAATGTTTACAGCAACTTTATTCCTAATAGCCAAAAATGGGAAGCAACCTAATGTCCTTCAACAAGTAAGTGGTTAAACAAACTGTGGTGACTATATACACGGACTAGGACTCAGTGATAGAAAGGAATGAACTGTGATATGTGCAGAAAACTAGAACAGCTCTCAAGGGAATGCCGCCGAATGATGAAGAAAGCCAACCCCAAAAGGCTACACGGTGTACGATTCAATTTATGTGACACCCATGAAATGACAAAATAATGGAGACGGAGAACGGATCAGTGGTCGCCAGGAGGCAGGGAGGGGGTAGTGCGAAGAGGCGGGTGGGGTGGTGACAGGGCAACACAAAGTGGGGTGCTGTGGTGATAGAAATGTCCGCTGGCTTGACTGCGTTGGTGGCTACACGAGATTACACACGTGATGAAATCGCATAGAACACGCACAAGTGAGCACCAGTAAAACTAGGGAAATGCTACTAGTAAAGCCATTAATAGCAGCACTAGGGAAGCCTGTGTAAAGTTGAGGGGTTATATCAATATCGACATCCTGGTTTCGATACTGTGCTGTACTTTCGCCAGATGTTACTGGGGGGCAAACTTGGTACAACTGCATGTGAACCCACAATTATTTCAAAATAACTCTAATAGTTTCTAAAAACTGAACCTGGAGAGTTCTCACCTTTCTTCAGGGGCCGCTGTCCCTCTGACCAGACCCTGAATGTCTGCCCTTCCCTCTGTTCCGTAGGTCACCAGCAATAGTGAATTGGAATCAATGACCCAGAAGATGCTGGTGAGGGGACACGCTTACTCAGTGACTGGGCTTCAAGATGTGAGTCCTGGCAGCGGTGCTCTGCCCTGAGGGCCATGAGAAGGAAGAGGACTTCCTCCCCACCTAACACTGTGCCCTGACCTGTGACCCCCTCCCCCAGGTCCTCTACAGAGGCAAGATGGAAACACTGATTCGGGTTCGGAATCCCTGGGGCCGGATTGAATGGAACGGAGCCTGGAGTGACAAGTAGGTGCACCTGACCCAGGTGAGGGGTGGGTTGAGGACACAATGCACACCTCGAGCATGGCAGTGCCATGGAGGGATGGATGGTGTCCGGCCTGTGAGGATGACCTGTGCACCAGGGCAAGCCTTCCCTCTAGATTCTTCATCTAGCTCAGGACGCCAGCGGGCAGGCAATCTGGAGTCCAGTGGGGAGGAAGGAGGTGCCCCCGACCCCCCACCCCTCTCCTTCCACGGCCTGTCTCTGCTCCAGCTCCGCGGAGTGGGAAGAGGTGGCCCCAGAGACTGTGACAAAGCTGCTGCACAGGAAGGAGGATGGGGACTTCTGGTCAGTGAGGCTTGGGTGGGCTTGCTACTCCCCCCACGACCGGTCCTTCCTCTCCCCTGCCGCCCTCCCCACCCACCGCGCCTGCCTCGGATAGCAGTTTTCCTTTCAAAGGGCTGGGGGGTGGGGGCGCGGGGACCCGCAGGTGTGAGTGTGCTGCTGACAGGCTCTACCCCAACCCCACCACAGGATGTCCTACCAGGATTTCCTGAGCAACTTCACGCTCTTGGAGGTCTGCAACCTCACGCCTGATGCGCTCTCCGGGGTCTGCAAGAGCTATTGGCACACCACGTTCTACGAGGGCAACTGGCGTAGGGGCAGCACCGCAGGGGGCTGCAGGAACCACCCCAGTGGGTGAGGGGGTTCAGAGGGCCGGGGGTGAGAGAGCGACCACAGACTCGCTACGACACCAGGCCTGGGGCACAAGGTCACGGGGGTCGGGGTCCATGAGGTCAGGGATCAGTTAGATCCCAGTACCCTGTGGCTGGGGAAGCTGGGTCCGTCCTGAGAAGGGCGTGATCAAGGACTGCCCCCAGCGTACCCATCCTGACCTGCTTCCTCCACAGACACATTCTGGACCAACCCCCAGTTTAAGATCTTTCTCCCCGAGGAGGACGACCCAGAGGATGACTCAGAGGATGATGCAATCGTCTGCACCTGCCTGGTGGCCCTGATGCAGAAGAACTGGCGGCACGCACGGCCAGAGGGGGCTCAGCTGCAGACCATTGGCTTTGTCATCTTCTCGGTGGGCGCCTGGCTCTCCCCCACTGCCACTTTCGCTCCCTCATCTGGCCTCGCCCCCTTTAGGACCCTTCCTCTCCAGGGTCACTGCCTGCCTGGGAGTGGGACATGCTCCAGCAGGCTCCACAGCCCTGACTCTTGAGTGGTGCTTTGTGCTTTTTTTTTCTTGAAACAGAGTCTCATTCTGTTGCCCGGGTTAGAGTGCAGTGGTATCATCATAGCTCAAACTCCTGGGCTCAAGTGATGCTCTTGCCTCAGCCTCCTGAGCAGCTGGTACTCCAGGCATGTGCCATGCCTGGCTAATTTTTTTTTTTTTTTTTTTTTTTGCATCGAGTATTCTGTTGCTGTAAAATTTTTAAATTTTTTGTAGAGATGAGTCTCACTATGTTGCTCAGAGTGGTCTTGAACTTCTGGCCTCAAGGGATCCTCCCACCTCAGCTTCCCAAAGTGCTAGGATTAGAGGCATGAGCCATGGCCCCTGGCCACTTTGGGCTTTTTGAAGCCGGGCCAGCAGTTTTCCTTTCACAGATTTTTTTTCATCTATAACACTTAGCTGGCACATTCTTTGTGCCAGACAATGTTCCAAAGTCCTTAAGAACACCTTCGAGGATGAGGAAGGAGCTTGAGGGCCAGAGAGGTGAGGTCACTTGCCCAAGCTCACACATCCAGGGTCAGAGGCAGAGCCTGTGTCCTGATTCCCAGACACTCTGAGGCTTCTCCACAGTTCCCAGAAAATGTCCCCCTAGCCACCCCACCAGCAGCATTTACTCCAAGTCCAGGAGAAAAAGAAATCCCTGAGAAGCATTTCCTACACCAAACTATGCTTTGCAAAATTCTAGAAATGGCCATTTGTTCATTCACTTATATAAACAAGTATTTATGGACCACTATTATATGCCAGGCCCCCGTCCAGTCTCCAGGAGTTCAATAGTGAACAAAAACAAATACAAGCCTTGCCTTCCTCCTAGGCCACGAGGCCACCAGGCCTAGGAGTGACATGCCTCAAGACAACATTCTCAAAGTTAGATAAGTCAGGAAAGGCTCCACTCCAGCCTGAGCTCATGAAAGACGCTGGCCACGCAGCCCTGCAGTAGAGCGACCGATGTAGCTTGGTTTAACTCACCTTTTCACAAACTTACTTGTCCTCAATCCTCAACTTCAATAATCCCCTATTGACTCCCTGCAGGATCTGAGTGTTCCATGAAAAAGCATTCTGGAAAATCCTCTCCTAGATTACCATCCCAGCTATTTCGTTTTTTAGTAGTGCGAGGTTGGACAAATCTCCTCACCTCTTTGGGATTCTGTTTCCTCTTCTTAACTTGGAGTGATAAAAATCTACCCCTGTGAAACTTTGTGTAAATTGTACTTCACTATCCAAAGCTGAGGGATCCTTTTGTTTTTCTGGTAGAGGCAGGGTCTTGCTATGTTGCCCAGGCTAGTCTTGAACTCCTGGTTTCAAGGGATCCTCCTGCCTTGGCCTCCCAAAGTGCTGGATTTGCAGACATGAGCCACCATGCCCAGCCTGAGGGATTCTTAATGCCAGAGCCCACACCCCACCCCATCACCAGTGTCCCAGTGCCCTTAACACCCTCCCCCCTCCACACACACACACTATGCACACCCCACCTGGCTTCCAAAGGCCTGAGCCCCTTCACCACCCTAGGGATCTGATCCTCCTCTCTCTCTCTTTCCCAGGTCCCAAAGGAGGTATGGAAGATGAAGACATGGGGCTTGTTCCTGGGCAGGCACCCACCCTACTCCTGGTTGCATGTAGATTGGCAAGGGGTGGGATTTGGTGAAAGGCTGTGGGGAACACAGCTTAGGATTCCAGCCCTATAGGGCCCCATAGGGTCGGGAAAGGAAGAGACCATATCGGGGTTGCCTACCACTTGGCTGGGGTTCAGGCCAGGTCAGTTGGTGAAGATAGCTACTTCCAAAGCTGCCCAACCAGGCCGTTCACCTTGGGGGACCCTCTCTCCCTGACCACTCGCGCCAGTCCCGTACCCACCTCCATGGCGCATATAGTTTCAGACCATCCAGGATATCCACTTGAAGAAGGACTTCTTCGTGAAATATCAGGACCACGGCTTTTCAGAGACCTTTGCCACCTCGAGGGAGGTGAGCAGCCAACTCCGGCTGCCTCCGGGGGTGTATATCATCATTCCCTCCACTTTCGAGCCACACAAAGATGCCGACTTCCTGCTCCGGGTCTTCACAGAGAAGCACAGCGAGTCCTGGTAAGGGGCCCCGCCTCACTGCGCCAAGACCCCCAGCCCAAGAGCGGCAGGATGCCAAGCTCAGGGAGCTGTCGTCTGGTCCTCGCCTACTTTGTCCCCATTTTACAGTCAGGGAAACTGAAGCATAAGGAGGCAAGATCCCAGTTAGCAGCAGAACCAGTGCTAGAACTAGAACCCAGATTCCATGGATTTGTTCCATGTTGCTTCAGATACACAAAGCCGAACCCCCCACCTCCCCCCTGAAACTCCCACCTCCCTGACCCCTGGTAACCCTGAGCCTTGAATCACTTTTGCCCAGGGAACTGGACGAAGTCAACTATGCTGAGCAGCTCCAAGAGGTGAGGGAAGGCTGTGGGGTTGGGGCTTGGAAGGAAGCATCAGGGGGTGTGAAGGAATCTTCTGGACTGGGTCCCTCCCCACTCCCTTCCCGCCAGGAGAAAGCCTCTGAGAAAGACCTGGACCCGGACTTTGTACACCTGTTTGAGATAGTGGCAGGAGAGGTGAGCGGGCCACGGCTGAGGGCCGACAGGAGGCAGATGCGGGGCTGAAGGGGCCAGAGCGGGGCTCACGGTCCCCCTTCCTAGGGCATGGAGATAGGCATGTTTCAGCTGCAGAAGCTGCTCAACAAGATGGTCACCAAACGTGAGTCTTCCACGCCCGCCACCCACGGCCCCCCCCCATGCTGTCACCCTCGTGACCACCCCCTGTGTCCCCCACAATACCCCGTTCACCCCATCTCTTGCTTTACCCCTTCCCTTCCTCACAGTCAAAAGCCTCAAGAGCCAGGGCTTTGGTGTGGACGCTTGCCGCTGCATGGTCAACATCATGGATGTATCTTCCTGTCCAGCGGGCGGTCCTGCCCAGGGCCCTCTCACCCCTGTCCCCTGACCTGCAGCCCACCCAGAGGTGGCCACCCCTGGCCTGCCATGCCCTCTTCCTGATGGGGATTAGGCCCTGGGGTGGCAGAAGATTCCAGTTCTCCTGGTTGCTACTGTATGAGAACCCCAGGTCTTGGGCTCCCTCGGTGAGCCCCTGCCTTCCTCCACCTTCAAGCTACACAGAGATGCCGACTTCCTGCTTCCCGGCCCCCAGGACACCCTCTCCATTCCCTTCTCTGCTATCCTTGACCGCTCCCCCAGAAAGATGGCTCTGGCAAGCTGGGGCTTTCAGAGTTCCAGGTCCTGTGGAAAAAAATCAAGAAATGGACGGTAAAGGGCACTGCAGGGGCAGTCTACGGGGGAGAGAAGAGGAGGGCGTCGAGAGGGATGGGACTAGTAAGGGGACAGCTAGAACCGAAGCCCCAACCGCACACACACATAGGAAAAGGGTCTGTTGGGGTGCTGGTGTATTAGCTAGTCAAAATATTTAATAACCAGTATAGCCCAGGTATCAACCAGTCATGAGGATGTAGGCAGAGAGCACTGGGCAGGGTACCAGAGGCCCCCTGCTGTGCTCAGAATCACCCCTTCAGTCACCTGATGATAAGACTATTGGGAACCCCAGGGGCCAGGGTGGGGGGCCCGCGGGGTCTTGGGCAGCTGTTGTGAGCCAGCTGTACTGAAGTATTTCATTATTTCAACCATCATGCCATGCACACGGCCCTGCCACGTCTGCCTGTCTATTCAGGACATCTTCCGAGAGTGTGACCAGGACCACTCGGGCACCTTGAACTCTTATGAGATGCGCTTGGCTATTGAGAAAGCAGGTGGCCAGGGTTCAAGAGAGGGCTTTGGGGCAGGGAAGAGGGTGGCAGCAACCAGAGGCCTGGGCTTTTCCCCACTGCACTTCTCTCTCTCCCAGGCATCAAGGTGAACAACAAGTTAATGCAGGTACTGGTGGCCAGGTATGCAGATGATGACATGATCATAGAGTTTGACAGCTTCATCAGCTGTTTCCTGAGGCTAAAGGCCATGTTCAGTGAGTTAGGCACCTGCCCGCTCACCAGCCTAAGCCGGGGTCCTCTCCCTCTTACCCACCCTGAGGAGCTGCTCCAGAACTCCTCCCCGCTACAGAGCACAGATGAACTGGGTTCAAATCCCAGCTCCGCCGCTTGCTGGTGCTGCGACTCGAGCAAGTCACTATCTCTCTGTGCCTCCATCCCACCTCTATAAAGCGTGGATAATAATACTACTGCCCTCACAGGATTGGGGTGCAGATTAAACAATTGGTCCATGGAAAGCACTCAGAGCTGTGGCTGGCTCGCAGCAAGGCTATGTGAGTTGTAATCAATTCCTTGCTGGGCTAGAGGATTTATCTGGGGAGCAACAAGGAACAGTTTCTTTGGCCCTTTCTGACATCCTACCTAGTTGGGAATGGGCCTTTCAGACCACTGACTAAGCTCTTACCCTCTCTCCTCCCCTGCCTCCTCCCTAAAACAGCATTCTTTCTAACCAAGGACCCCAAGAATACTGGCCATATTTGCTTGAACCTGGAAGAGGTACGTGGGGAGGGGTGGGAAGGGATCTCCGCTGTCCCTGACCATCCCGCCCCGCCCCACCCTTCCCTACCTCTGATCTGCTTCCTCTCTACACAGTGGCTGGAGGTCACCATGTGGGGGTAGAGGCGAGGCCGGGGCCCCTCCCACCACCAGGAGCAAGGGTTCTGGCCAAGGAGGGTCTCAGGTCTCTGCCAATGGAATGAGCCCCACATGGCAGTGCCTGGGCCCCAGCTGCGGCGTCTACTCAGCAGTGGGACCTCCATGCCCACCCTCCCAGCTCAAAGGGCTTCTCTTTTTCCCCAGCCACGCTTCTGGCGGCTGGGTTTTCCCCACCTTCTCTCCCTCTCTGAGTGTATTTTACTGAAGTGTAAGTTTCGCTTCCCCAGTGCCCCCTGGCTGGGGAGGCCATGAATAGGGAAGGCGCTTGTAGCCCACCTCATGCCCTCATGCTTTCTGTCCTGCTCCCACCTGCCTGCTGGCCACCCCCCCTGGCACAGCCTCTCTCTTCTCCCCCTCCCCATGGACATTATAATAAACAACACATGTCACTGGCTTCCAGGGCTCTGTGTTTCTGTGCCAGGAAAAGACTGAGGGGGGTGGCAGTCACTTCCCCAGCACCAAAGGGCACCGGGTAGCTCTCAGTGAGGGTGATAGGGAACACTTAGAAATGTGTGGCTGTCACAATAACCAGGGGCCCCTGGTGGCGTTTACAGGCAATGCCGGAGTGCTAAGTGCACAGCAGTGCTGGGAGGAACCGAGCAGCATCTGGGGGGGCTGAGCTGGGGCTGGCAAGGGCAGTGGCCCACAGGGCCCCGAGCCTCCTCATCCCCTCCCTCAAACTGAGGCCCCAAAGGTGACACTGCAGGGGTCTGAAAAGTCAAAAATCCAATGGCTGCAGCCGGCAGTCAGGCTCATGCCCTCACAGGACGGATGGAGGAAGGGGTCCTTGGTCCACCAGTTCTTGTCCCTGGGGTCTCCACCCCGCCCAGCCTCCGCAGCAGTGAGAAGATCCAGGCACCTGGAGCAGCCCCTCAGCTGCACTTCTCCCGTCCTTCCAGAACGCTCCCTGGCTTCCCCTCTGTCTCTGGCAGGGACAATGGGGCTGGACACGGGAGCTTTTCAGCCTCTAGAGCAGAGACAACCCCCAACTTCCCTTGGATGAGAGACCTATCATCCCCAGACAGGTCCTAATCCTTCCTGCCTGTGTGTAACATCCAGCTTCCTGGGGTAACTGGCTTCCTTCTGTGTGTATTGAGCTCACCCCTCTTATGCTCAGCCGGGGACTGGGGGTCCCACCTTCCTTGATCTGGTGATTGAGGAGATTGAGTCCAGGCACCAGCAGTGCCCCCGCCCCCACTCCTGACTTCAAAGACTAAACCCATCAGCCTGGCTATAAAGCTGCCTCTCCCTCCATTGTCACCACGCCACGCCACGCCCAGCCCCCACAGGAATCTTCTCCTTTCCTGGCACCCCTCCCTCCTTCTCCACCTCCAGTCTGGCTTGAGAGAATAGGTCACGCTCCTTAAAAGACTGGCCTCCCGGGGCTCGTCTTCCCTCAGAGAGCTGGTGGCCACTGTCTTCCAACCGACCTCCGTCCCCTTCTGTCCTCTGTCCTCCGCAGAGCTGCTCTTGGTGAGAAGCGAAGGGCCCTGGGGCAGGCAGGGAGGGGTCCGGGAGGTGCTGACTCAGCCCTTGCTCCTTCCTAGGGCAAGATGCCACCCACATCAAGCCAGGATGGAAGGAAGCAGAAAACCTCCCAAATCGGGACTATCACCTACATTTGTAACAAAACTGGGGTGACTCAGGAACACACCTAGCAGAGTGGCTCCAGGCACACACTCTCTAGCTGGGCGTCCTTGGGCAAGTTGCTTTGCTCTCTTAAGTCTCCTTTTTCTCATCTGTCAATTAGGGGTGACAACCTATCTCAGAGGAGTGCTGTATGGACAACTGAGGTAATGAAAGTGAAGCACTTACGCACACTGTTTTTTCTTTTCCCACTTCAATATTATCTATAATAGTAAAAAAAAAAAAAGGAAAGAAAGACAAGTGCTCAACTGTAAACACATTAGATACCACACATGATAAAATATCAAGCCATTGAACTAATAACACAAACTAACGGGCTGGGCACGGTGGCTCACACCTGTAGCCCTAGCACTTTGGGAGGCTGAGGCAGGAGGATCGCTTGAGCCCAGGAGTTCAAGGTTGCAGTGAGCTATGATCACGCCATTGCCCTCCATACAAGATTCCATTTCTAAAATAAATAAACAAACAAACAAACACAAATGACATGACACTTATGACATAAAGTTAAATAAGCAAGAAATAGTCTTTGACATTAATGAGTGTTTCTCGGCATTAAATATTAGCAATGGCCATATATTAATACAATGTTATCTAAAACGTGGGAAATGAGATACACCATTCTTCTACCCCTCTGACTCCATCCCAGTTCAACTTCACTTGCCCCCTTACCCGTGCCTGGATGCCGTGGGAGGCCATTCCCGCTATGTCCTTGCTGTCTACCAAGGACCCGCAACCACGGGCAGGCAGCCCCTCACTCTCTGCTCTTTCTGTCCTGTCCTCTGCTCACAGCACCAGGTCGCTGACTTTTGCTGGGGAAGGGCACTAAACCATGCTGCCCACATCCTCCCAGCTCATGTGGGTTAACCTCGACTGAGGCCACATGACAATCTAGATTTCATCTCCTGATGACTAAGTGCCATTCTCTACCGCCGCTGCCCCCGGTTCCCCCAGAACCTTCTCCACAGCCTCCAATTTTACCTCAAAGACTAAGGCCATATGAGAGGAACAGGTTCAAGTCCACATCTGCCCTCCCTCAGAACGCCTTCGCACCTTTGTCCTCTGGGCTCTGAGGAAGCGAAGTCTTGTGCTTGAAAACTATAGAGTACCAAGCAATAGACTAGACACCACATGGCAACAGCTGTAGAGCCTGACGACATGCTGAATGGAAAAAGAGTAAAGCAGGATGAGCTCATTAGCTTTTTCAAAGACAGTTTTTAAAAAATTGTAGTAAAATACATGGAACATAGACTTTGCCATTTTAAGGCCTAGTGCAGTGGCTCACACCTGTAATCCGAGCACTTTGGGAAGCTGAGGTAGGAGGATTGCTTGAGGCCAGGAGTTTGAGATCAGCCTGGGCAACATAGCAAGACCCCCCCCCCTAAAAATTTTTTTTAAAAATGGTACACTAGCCTGGGCCACAGAGTGAGTCTCTGTCTCAAAAAAATAAAATAAAATAAAATAAACCATTCTAAAATAAATATTTTATTTTTAAAAGCAACTAAAATATATGTCTCGGAAATATTTTTCTATTGGTATGTAGAGAGCTTCCTTATTTATTTATTTATTTTTTACAGACAGTTGTGGCTCACTGCAGCTTCAAACTCCTAGAATCAAATGATCCTCCTGCCTTAGTCTCCCAAGCAGCTAGGACTATAGGAGTGTGCCACCTCACCCAGATAATTTCTTTTTAAGTTTTATTTTTATTTTTTTATTTCTTGAGACAGAGTCTCACTCTGTTGCCCGGGCTAGAGTGCCATGGTGTCAGCCTAGCTCACAGCAACCTCAAACTCCTGGGCTCAAGCAATCCTTCTGCCTCAGCCTCCTGAGTAGCTGGGACTACAGGCATGTGCCACCATGCCTGGCTAACTTTTTCTATATATTTTTTAATTGTCCAGCTAATTTCTTTCTATTTTTTTAGTAGAGACAGGGGTCTCACTCTTGCTCAGGCTGGTCCTGAACTCCTGAGCTCAAACAATCCTCCCGCCTCAGCCTCCCAGAATGCTAAGATTACAGGCATGAGCTACCTCAGCAAGCCAGCTTGCTTATTTTTTTATAGCTACATAGCATTGCACTATATTAAAGTCTCAGCATTTATTTAGCAGTTCTTTATTGACAAAGTTTATAATCTTTCACTATTATAAATAATACTATGATGACTAACACTATACATATGTCATTTTATCCCATCGTAAATATTTCTATGGGATAAATTTCTAAAAGTAGGATTATTGGGCTAAAGAGTAATTCTGATAAATACTAAATTCTCCTCCATAAGGGTAGAACCAATTTGTATTCCCACCAGCATGATAAGAGACTATTTCCCCACAGCCTCAAAAACACAGTGTGTGAGCAAATTTTTGTATAGGTCTAATCAAGTAGAAGAAAAATTGCATTTCAGTGTAGTTGTAATTTGCATTTCTCTTATGATAAATGAGACTCAGCAAATATTCATATTTTGCTTTTGCTTTCATTTCGTTTTCTGTGAACTATCTCTTTATAATCCTTGCTCTTTTCTTTTTTCTTTTTTCTTTTTTGGAGATGGGGTCTGGCTCTGTTGCCCAGGCTGGAGTGCCGTAGCTATCGAAAGGTGGGATCATAGCGCACTACAGCCTCAAACTCCTGGGCTCAAGCAATCCTCATGCCTCAGCCTCTCGTCCTTACCCATTTCTGTACTGGGCATTTTTGGTTTTCCTTATAAAATTCCAGGAGCCATTTTTATGTTAGGAAGAATAGACCTTTGTCTGCCAAAGGGATTGCAAGTATTTCCATTTGTCATTTGTCTTTCTACTAGGTTTTAACGCCTGCCACATGGACTCTACCCCTTCCCTCCAGTGGAAGTGCCCTCCCCAGGCCACCTGTCCCCTCCCAGAGCCACATCCCAAAGCCTCTCTGGTTCCTTACTCTTCCTGGTGACATTTGAGTCTAGACTGAAGACTCTCGTATGTAAATAACATTTTTTATTGTGTCCTTTTGATTTCAGGGATTACAAATTCCCATTAGAACATAGAAAAGGACACAGAAGAAAACCAAAACTTGGGTACCCTTAATTCCACCTACCAGGGTAATTATTTCCTGTTTTTTATCAATGCGTCTGTGTGTGGGGGTGTGTGTGTGTGTTTATTAACAAAATAAATGGCTTAAGTTTGCTCAGTCCCTGTGGGAGTCTGTGACTGTGCTTTTCCATGTCTTGGGTTGCTACTTGTGCTTGTTCTACCTCCCCAAGCAGGTGACCTCGAGGTGCTGACGTGGGAACTGCCAGCGACCCCTGTGCTCATCCCCACTGCAGGCTCCTTCTCCTGCTCTGCCATTTCCCTCCCTCCCCGCACCCAGACAGAGGCATCAAACTCTGGGTCTCATGGGGCTTCAGAATCACCGTGCTGGGAAGCTGAGTTCTTCAACCCACCCCCCACCCTGGTTTCCCTGTTTCTGTTGGTGACACGAGCAGGGAGGAACGTTCAGGACTCGCCCAAGCATTGTTCATGGCCCACACCTCAGTCCACCAAGCATTCCCTGAATTCACCGGCTCTCTGGCCTCCTGTCTTGGCTCCTGCTCTTCCTCACCTGGCCTCTGCCCCCTCCCCACAGCATGGGTAGGGAGGCTGTTTGTCACCTTCTGCCTGTTCTCCATCCACAGAGCATCCCCCTTTCCTCCTGGGGTCCCTCTGGGAAGCCCTCCTCCCTCCCTGGACGCTCCTCCTCCAGGCCTTAGCTTGAGGCTCCTCAGGGAAGCCTTCTTTGACATTCTACACGGACGCAACCCATGCCCCACGCTGGCTGGGTGCCGTGGACTCCTGAGGCACAGGGCACTGTCCCGGCCAGAGTATTTCTCTCTCCACATTGTCATTTCCTGTTTACTCCCTGCTCTCCTGTTCACCACAGGTGGAGAGCAGGACTGTCCTTCATTGACGTATTTCTAGTCTGCACACAGTGAATATTAAATGAGTTTGTTGACTAAAGAAACCAACAGCTGTCCCAGCTAATGTGACTACTCCTGATTTGAATCTTCAAAGCTATCCATCCAGGAGGAATATTTCCTTTTGTCATTCCACTAGGTTTTTTTTTTTTCCTAAGGGGGGTTGTGAGGAGGGGTGCTCAGTTTCCTTGTTCGTTTTTGTTGAGACAGAGCCTCACCGTGCTGCCCTGGGTAGAGTGCAGTGGCGTCACTGTCACTGTAATTCACTGCAACCTCCAACTCCTGGGCTCAAGTGAAACTTCTGCCTTAGCCTCCCAGGTAGCTGGGACTACAGGCGTGTGCTGCAATGCCTGGCTGGGTTGTTTTTTTTGTTTTTGTTTTTTTGTTTTTTTTTTAATTTCTTTTTGGTAGAGACAGGGTCTCACTCTTACTCAGGCTAGTCTCGAATTCCTGAGCTCAAGCGATCCTCCTGCCTTGTCCTCCAGAGTGCTGGGATTACAGGAGTGAGCCACCATGCCCAGACTCTACTAGGTTTTAACACCTGCCACGTGGACTCTACCCCTTCCCTCCAATAGAACTGCTCTCCCCAGGCCACCTTTCCCCTCCCAGAGCCACATCCCAAAGCCTCTCTGATTCCTTACTCTTTCTGCTGACATTTGACCTCTTGGTGACATTTTTGTCTAGACTGAAGACTCTCCTTGTATGTAAATAACATACAGGTGTCCTGGCTGGAATTGGAACCCTGTGGGATCTGATATGCAAACTCCTTTACCTCGACTGTCCTCCTACCAACCTCTTCTGAATGTCACCGAGGCCCTCTCTGAACCTCAGTTTACTCATCTAAAAAGGGAATATGCAGGGGAAACTTATAAGGGCTGAATGAACCAGATACATGTAAATGGTGATGTCATAAATGAATATGAGGTAATGGGCATATTAGAAAAAGAATGCTGCTATGCACTGAATGTTTACACTGGAATGTTTTCTATGCCAGGCACCATTCTAACATTACCCTGTATTTATGCCCTTAATCCTAACAAATCAGCTCCATTTCACAGAAAAGTAAACTGAGGCACAGAGTGGTTTGTGACTTATTTGCCTAAGATTCTACACTGGCAATAGAGGAAGTAGAATTTGAACATGGGCAGCATAGCTCCAAAGTCCATTTGCTTAACCTCCACCCCGTATTGTCTTTCTATGAAATAATGCTGTTAGTATTATTTGGTCTCAGAGCTGCCCTCTCTGACTGATACTGACCCAATCACACAACCACTCTGTCCCAGCGTGATTCTGACTCTGATGATAATTTGTGGGGGTAGATTTTTGTGTGGATACCCACTTTCTCTTCCAAAAATGCGGATACATTCAAAATGTAGCTCTTTAAAAAAGACTATGTCCATGTTTTCTATTCTTTAACGTTGATTCTTTAACATTCTTTAACATAGATCCAAATAGAATAAATACTCACTAGTTGAACTGAAGACAGAGGAGCTTAATGACAGCTGTTGCCATCCTTGGTGTGGACTTGCCTTTGGTGGTATTGACAAATGTCAATACCAAACCCACCATTCTAGGTCCTCATCACTTTTAGAATGAGATTTCCAATCCCTTCCTTCATATTTTCAGAATTCTCTCACCGAGAGACAGATGGGGCGAAGAGGGAGGGAAGAAGTCACTGGATCCACAAGGGGCAGGAGAAAGGTGATAAGGAGAGGTCTGGCAGGTGCCCACAGTCCTTCTGCGCCATGGCTTGGGGAGCGGGCTGTGCCCCAGGATTGCCATGAGGGAGGCACATCAAGGTCACCCCATGGAAGCAGGCTCCCCCAGCCTCCCGCCTTTGTCCACCCTGTTCTTGTTCTCCCAGTGCCAGCCTCATCTCCAGCAGGCATCCTCATCCCTCACACAAAGAACCGACTCCTGCCTATGGGGGCCAGAGAGGAGAGGGAGGGCAGCAAGGGGCCAGCTAGGGACACCCGAGGAGGGACTAAGGAACAGAAAGGAGGATGCTCAGGGACAGCTGGAAGCACAAGGCCTGTCTCCCAGCACCATGCTCCCCAACTGCCAGGCCGCACTGCCTTAATTTCTGGGGAGCCGAAACTCGTGCAAGACAGGGAAGGAAAGGCGGCGGGAAAGATGGAAGAGAATTTGGGAGATCCAGAGAAAGAGGGCAGAGGTTAGGGACACCAACCTGTGTTCCACTGTTAAACAGATGACATGCAGAATAATAACGAAATATAGAGGACAGTAAATAATATAACAGAATACAACCTCTATGTGCTCACCGCCAAGACTAACCAGTGTTAACATTTTGCCCTATTGCCTTCAGCTTTCTTCATTTTTTAAAGGGTTGAAGCATTACTGACACAGCTATGATCCCCTCCCCTCACCTGTCCCTTCTCCCTGGGAGGGAGCCTCCCTTCTGAAGTTCTGTTTTTCTCATCTATGTTTCTACTTTTTTTTTTTGAGACAGAGTCTTGCTCTGTCACCCAGGCTAGAGTGCCATGGCGTTAGTCTATCTCACAGCAACCTCAAACTCCTGAGCTCAAGCGATCTTCCTGCCTCAGTCTCTTGAGTAGCTGGGACTACAGGCGCGTGCACAACCATGCCAGGCTAATTTTTTCTGTTTTTTCTAGAGACAGAGTATTGCTCTTGCTCAGGCTGGTCTCAAACTCCTGAGCTCAAACGATCCTCCTGCCTCAGCCTCCCAGAGCGCTAGGATTACAAGCATGAGCCCGGCCTGTGTTTCTACTTTTAATACATGGATATGCATCCATAAAAATATATGCCATTGCTCATGTGTTGTAAATTCATACAGATGTGGTGTAATTTGGTCCATATGCTTTTGCCACTTGTTTTTCTTTTACTCAGCATCATGTTGTTGACACTTATCCCCATGGAAGCATGAGAATTCGTGCATTCGTTTTATCTGCCGTATAGCATTCCATTTTACAAATAAATCCAAGTTTACTTTTCTGTTCTCCTATTCACGGACATTTAAGTTGTTTCCAATTTTTTTGTTATTACAAAAAATTGTGAATGGCCATCCTTGTACAGATCTCCCTGTGCACATCTGTGACAGTTTCTCTAAAGCCACACCTATATCTAGAATTGCTGGATTCCAGGCCAGGCGCGGTGGCTCACGCCTGTAATCCTAGCACTCTGGGAGGCTGAGGCAGGTGGATCGTTTGAGCTCAGGAGTTCCAGACCAGCCTGAGCAACAGCGAGACCCCATCTCTACTAAAAATAGAAAGAAATTAGCTGGACAACTAAAAATATATAGAAAAAATTAGCCGGGCATGGTGGTGCCTGCCTGTTGTCCCAGCTACTCAGGAGGCTGAGGCAGGAGGATCACTTGAGCCCAGGAGTTTGAGGTTGCTGTGAGCTCGGCTGATGCCATGGCACTCTAGCCCAGGCAACAAAGTGAGACTCTGTCTCAAAAAAAATAAATAAATTTAGAATTGCTGGATTCCAAGGAAATATAAACCCAAATTTCCTGGTTTATCAGATATTGCCAGAGTAGCCTCTAAAATGATCAAGTCACTGACTCTCTCTCCAGTATTCCATGAATTTCCACCTCTCCAGAGTCACATGGTAGCTCTTTCTGGACACAGTTTGCCTTTCTCCATTTGCTAGTGTGGATCAAGAGCTGTTCACATTTATTCACTCATGTTTCAGGAAGTGGCCTCTTCTGATCCTTTGTTTCTTCTTCTCTTGTTGTCATCATTTTCTTATTGATTATAAAAGTATGTTACTTATGATTGATACTAAATCGTTTTCCATTATGTGGATTGCAAATTTCTCCTCCCAGCCTATGGGAGATTGTCTTTTCACTTTGTAGTCTTTTTTTTTTTTTTTTTTTTTTTTTTTTTTTTTTTTTTTTTTTTTTTTTTGAGACAGAGTCTCACTCTCTTGCCTGGGGCGAGTGCCATGGCGTCAGCCTAGCTCACAGCAACCTCAAACTCCTGGGCTTCAGCAATCTCACTGTCTCAGCCTCCTGAGTAGCTGGGACTACAGGCATGCGCCACCATGCCCAGCTAATTTTTTCTATATATATTTTTAGCTGTCCAATCAATTTCTTTCTATTTTTGGTAGAGACGGGGTCTCGCTCTTGCTCAGGCTGGTCTCGAACTCCTGAGCTCAGGACGATCCTCCCGCCTTGGCCTCCCAGAGTGCTAGGATTACAGGCGTGAGCCACCGTGCCCGGCCACTTCGTAGTCCTTTGTTTTTTGTATTTTAAAGAGTTGGGGTCTCACAGGTTGCCCAGGCTGGAGTGCAGTAGCTATGCACACTACTGATCAGCACAGGAGTTTTGACCTGCTTGGTTTCTGACCTGAGCCAGTTCACCCCTCTTTAGGCAACTTGGTGTTCCCCTTCCCCCAGGAGGTCACCATATTGATACTGAACTTAGTGCGGACACTCGGTAGGCATAGTACACTACAGCCCAGAACTCCCGGGCTCAAGCGATCCTCCTGCCTCAGCCTCCCCAGTAGCTGAGACTACAGGTGTACACCACCATGCTTAGCTGTAGTCTTTTATTAATCAAAAGTTTTCAATTTGCTATTGAAGCTAGGTGATCTATACGTAGGGTTTCCTTACGTTATTCTCATAATTTTGAAAATTACCATAACAAAAATCTGTAAACAAATTAATTCTCTACTATCCCAACTTCATAAAGATCAATCCCTGTATTTTATAGTTCGATGTTTCACATTCGGGTTTCTCATGGCACCAGAATTTATTTTTGTATTACTAGTTGATGTGCCAGAAGACCAAATCTTACCTTTCCCTCACAGATGGCCACCGATCACAGCCCCATTCACTGGCCAGCAATTCCCCCTCTGCCCCCCACACTCTCGGGTCTGTTCCTAACCTCTCTGTTCTGTTCCTTAGTCACCGTGTCTATTCTTGCATCTTGCCACACTGTTTTAATTCCCATATTACCAGATTGGCCAGTTGGTATCTGTAGGGCCAGTTCCCTTTTCTTTTTCTTCTTCAGTATTGACTTGGCTATTCTTGGCCCGCCTTTTTTTTTTCAAAATAAATTTTATGATCAGCTTACCCAATTCCAGAAAGAAAAAAATAATTGGAGTTGCATTGAATTACTAGTTTAATTTGAGGGAGAACTCTAACATCTTTATAACATCTGTAACATGACACTTTCCTGACCATTACTTTGGTACATTCGTCCATATATTGAGATCTTTGTTTTTGGTCCCTCTGTAAAAAATTTGTTTTCTCCATTAGGGTCTTGCCCAGTCTTTGTTCGATTTTTTTCCTGGGGCCTTGCGTTTTTTGCTACTCTCCTTGCCTACACGAAATATGCTAGGCATGTCCTTCCTTCCACCCTCCTCCAGGCCCTCTGCCCACCCCCTCCATCCCACAGTCCAGGGAGCAGCTGTCCTCCTGCCTTAACGGCTGACTGTTCCCTGTGAGGCACTGCCAGAGGCTCACACCTCCCACCCTCATGGTCCTGTCTCCTGAGTCTGGAGAGAGTGACAGCTGTTTCGGTGGGAACAGTGGGCTGCATTCCATACAGGCTCCTCTCCTGGGCCACCTCCTCCTCCCCGGCCAGAACAGCTGTTGTCTGGATAGGGCAGGGCCCCCACCTGTCACCTCTAGTTATTCTTTCTGGCAACATTCAACTCCCGGACCCATATTATTCACGTCTTACAAGCACGTCTTGTAAGTGTGTGCCCCACTGTCCAACTGCCTGTGCATGGGTCTACCGCTGCCTGGAATTGGGAGGCAGAGGAATGGTGCTCATGGGGAGAGGACTGTCCCTCCAAAGCGCACCATCTCTTGCCCTCAAGGAGCTACAGTTCACAAAATTCTCTCGGTTGTGACATGCAGCCGAGTCCGCACAGTGGAACATCTACTCAAGTAGACAGTTTCAGGTCTATTGTCCTAGGCAGGTGCTGCGATAAATGACAGGGCTGAGCTCCCAGTTCCGGGGCTTGTACTCTGCCTTTTCCCGCCCACACCTCCTATACCTGGCCAGCTCTGGCTCCTGGAAGGAACCCCGTCAGTGTCACCCCTTGGCACCCCTGCCCTTGAGCTGGCCTCATATACAGAGGTGTACTGGGAGGTAAAACCCAAAAAGATGGAAGGAAGGACACTAACATTTACTGGACACCTTGCAGGAGCCAAGCTCTGAGCTTCATATTCTCCCCACCTCTTAATCCTGTCACAGGTAGGTATTACTACAGTTCCCACTCTAGGGATGAGGGCCCCACACAGCACAACTCCTGTCCCCAGTTGTGCAGGGTACAGCCTGCTCAGGCATCAAGAGTGGCCCTGAGAAAGGGTCCCAGAGCCAGCGTGTGCATCCAGAGCTGAGTGATCAACACAGAAGTGCTTTCAACCAACATATTTTCATGCAGGTCGTAACAGAGGCAGTGGCTGAGGGTAGAGTACTCTGGAGCCCCTGCGTGGAGACACGCACAAAGGGGTGGGACGAGCAGGATGCCCAGTGCTCTAGGTCTGGGAGGAACTCACTAGTTCCACTCCAACTCCTGACACCCCATCCCTGCTTTACCCTCCTGTCACCCTCTTGACTCTTGGTGTGCCTGTCCTTCTCACCACTGTCCCCATTGCCTTGCACAGGCCTGGCACACAGTAGGTACACAAAGCTTGTTGTTGACATGAATGACCCGATTACCTGACGCCTGTGTATGGGTCTGTTGGGGGTCCCCAGAGTGCATACGGATGGCCCCGAGGATTCAGGGAGCGGACCAGGGAGGTGGGTCCCAGGGTCCACTTAATGCCGGCCCACAGTCCTATCCACAGAAAAACGCAAACTCTGTAAAATAATTTGAAGAGGTTTATTCCGAGCTGTGTGCCACCACAACCTGGAGAACAAGCTCTCAAGAGGTCTTGAGAAAATGTGCCCAAGGCAGTGGGATTATAGTTTGGTTTTACACATTCATGGAGACAGGAATTACAGGTAAAAGCATAAATCAATACATGGACGGTACACATTGATTTAGCCCAAAAAGGTGGGACATCTCAAAGTGGGGGCTTACAAATCATAGGTGGGTTTTAGGGATTCCTTAGTGGGCAGTTGGTTGAAAGAGTTAAGCTTTGTCTAAAGACCTGGAGTCAGTAGAAAAGAATGCTTGAGTAAAGATAGCAGTCTGCTAGGATGCTTGAGCTGAGATAAGCAGGTCTTCTATCTGTCATGTGATGCTATACCAGAATCACGTTGGAAAGTAAACCACATTATCCCCGGTTAATAAAACTCATTTTAATAAGATTTTATTATTTGTAGGCATGACTCACCAGGCCTCTCATAAAGGAATTTGGGCAAGAGAAAAAAAAGGTCCGAGTTCAGTCCTCAGTCCTCAACTTCACAGGTTAGTACCCAGATCCTTTTTTTTTAAATTGACCTTGAGGAAACAGGAGGCTTGGTCAGTTTCCTCAAAATTGCCTGCCTGCCTGCTGCCAACAGAGCACGGGCGATCAGGGAAGCACAGGAAGGACCCACTACACAAGGCTAAGCTGGGAGCTAGAAGAAACTACTCCCCGGCAGCCTTGTTGCCAGTGACGATGGTTATCTTTCCCGAAGTGCTGAGGAAATCCACAGCAGAGCCCTTAGTTTTCCCTGCCTTGGAGAAAATGTCTGGGGCAGGCCCAGCGGGGAGGATGGCGTTAATGGAGGTGAGGCGAGGAAGGAGGTGGAGAGGTGAGTTAATCCCAGGAGGGGTGTGGGAGACAGGGAGTAAACAAGATCAAGTCTAGCCCCTCCTCCGCCTCCCTTCCCAACCCCCTGTGGAGTTCCCAATTGTTCCCAGAGACAATAGCAGTTCCTTAAGTGCCTCAGGGTCCCAAGCTCCTGGGGCCCTTCACCCTTTTTATAAGAGGTAGCGATGGGGCCCAGGCCCAGGGTCCAAAGATCTCATATCTGGAAGACGCCACAGCTGTGGAAACTGAGGCTGGGGTGGGGGTGTGACTTCCTCAGGGAAGTCACAGCAACCAGAGATCTGGGCCAGCAATTGTTGGCCTTTCCTTCCCTTGGCCTCAGTGGGGTTTGGTCCCTCCCTGTCAAGCTTCTTCCCAGCTGTTGTCACATCCTGGAAGCGTATTTGGGTCGATGGAGCCCTGGGGCAAACAGACAGGCCCGCATGTGGATGCCTCCACAGAACCTTCGTTTATTTGTTCTTATACGGGACAACAGCAGACAAAATAGTTCCTACTCTTGTGGAACTTACATTCTAGCATGGGAGGCAGACAATCAACAAGATAAGGAAGTGAAATATACAGCCTGTCTGAAAATGATTTGCTGTAGACACGAAGAAAGCAGAGGAGGGTATGGGAGGGGCAGCAGGAGGTTGGGTGGAGGGAGTGTACATTTAAGTAGGGTGGTTTGGGTGACTTTCGGGCAAAGATTTGAAGGAGCCCGGCGCGGTGGCTCACGCCTGTAATCCTAGCACTCTGGGAGGCCGAGGCGGGCGGATCATCCTGAGCTCAGGAGTTCGAGACCAGCCTGAGCAAGAGCGAGACCCCGTCTCTACCAAAAATAGAAAGAAATTAATTGGACAGCTAAAAACATATATAGAAAAAAATTAGCCGGGCATGGGGGCACATGCCTGTAGTCCCAGCTACTTGGGAGGCTGAGACAGTAGGACTGCTTCCGGCCAGGAGTTTGTGGTTGCTGTGAGCTAGGCTGACGCCATGGCACTCGCCCCAGGCAAGAGAGTGAGACTCTGTCTCAAAAAAAAAAAAAAAAAAAAGATTTGAAGGAGGTGAGACACGGAACCATGTGGATACCTGGATAAAGGGCTTTGTAGGCAGGAGCAACAGTAGGTACCTTGGGGGCTCAGGACACACCACTCCAAAATATGACCGTAGGTGACTAGAATATGCCTCCCCAGAATACACCTCTTAGGCATAGTGATTATTTCAAGCTGGTTATTTTGAGAAACTGCAGACACAGAAGTTGCTCGGAAAAGCTGCCCTTTTATAAAGGAAATCGACATTTATAAAGGACATTTTCATTGGTAACGGTATCTCTGTTAGGTAGAGAGCTGCTCTAAGACACTCTTTATCACCCTCACCCGAGGAACTTTTATCTGCATAACAAGGCAACTTGTATTCACCACCGATTTCTTCCTCTCGCCCTCTCAGAATTTGTCTCCATTCCCCCCAAGAAGCTCCAAACTCCTACTCCTTTCTGTAGCTCAGGATGGTATGGAAACCTCAATCACCTGGCCACCAGTTGGAGTCTCATGTTTTCCTGGAACTCCCACACTTACATACATAATTAAAATAGTTTTCCTCCTGTTAATCTGTCTCATGTCAATTTAACTCGTAGACCAGCCAGAGAACACAGAAGGGTAGAGAGAAGCAATATTTCTCCTCCCCTACGGTTTGGCCATCACAAAGGGACTCACTGACTGAGACCTGCTCGCTCCAGGACTGCCGCAGATGCAGGATTCTGCGGCCCTAGACCCAAAGGTGGAAAAGGGTACAATTCTTCCCGCCTCAGGAGCCCAGATCTCTGCCTATAGGGTGGGGTCAAAGTGAGAGCGGTGGCCTCTTTTTTCCTTTTCTGAATTCAGATTAGCAGGAGAAAAATATTTGTGTATGAACTAGTTATTGTATAGTGCTCTGGTGTTTTGGGAAGTTTTTTTTTTTTTTTTTTTTTTGGTCTGAGTACTCTTGTTTTCTGATCCCCTTCTCCCAGGGATGGTCACTGTTTTGTTGTGTTTTTTTTTTGGTCTCTGTCTTTTATGTACTTCCTCCTAAGGAGGAGAATCATAGAATGAGGTTCTCCTTTTGTCTGGTTTTCTTTTTTTTTTTTTTTTTGAGACCTCAAACTCCTGGGCTCAAGTGACCCTCCTGCCTCAGCCTCCTGAGCAGCTAAGACTACAAGCACACACCACCACACCTGGCTAATTTTTCCATTTTTTGGAGAGTCGGGCTCTCGCTCTTGGTCAGGCTGGTCTCAGACTCCTTACCTCAAGGGATCCTCCCACCTAAGCCTCCCAAAGTCTTTTGTCTTGTTTTATGTCTTGAGAACTAGGCTTAGTGACCCGTGAGAATATTCTCTCCGGCCTCTGTCAGCCAGGGGGTGCAAGTGTTGGCTTGCACCAAGCAGCCAGTCTAACCCAGGCTAGGAGCCTGAGACACAAAGTGACAAGCAGCATTCTCTTTGTCCCACCGCACCAGCTCTCAGAGGAGTTTGTCTTAATAGGAGGTCCCAGTCCATAAGGGGCATATGTCATCTCAACCTTCTTTGCTTGGTTAGTGTTGGGAAAGTCCCATCCAAGTAGTACCTGCCTAGTGTCATAGATAGCAGCTTTATGACTGGAGGTGGCCCACATTCCTTTGGAGAGGGAAACACCATTTTCACCCTTGACCGCCTATGGCAATGAAGGCCTTTGCTTTCAGGCTACCTCTGGGAGTGAACCTTTTGGATCCTGGGGCTGCAACTTCTCCACCCACACTGGGAACGCCATTTGTGCCCACGCTAAAGGTTTATTTTAAGCCTGGAAAGTTACCTCAGGATCTTCCATGAAAAGGCCCATTGGTTTGAATCACTTCTGGGATAAATAAATTGGCTACATTTGAAAAAATATTTTACAGCTCTCCTCCTAAACAACTGTCTTATTGGTACTCACGGGAAGACCAAATTGTAAAGAGGACACAAAGGAATATAAAAGCTAACCTTAGGGACTCTCTTAAGAAGATTAAAAACCAAAAGCAACACAGAAACCAGAATTAGAGCAAAAGTTGAAATTCAAATCCACCATGAATTCTCCTCCTCCACCTTCTTATACTCCCCTGTTCCCCGTCGCTGACCCTCCAGAAGATCTCCCGGATCTCGAGACCCCCTAAACTCCCTCCTCAAAACCTGGCCTCATCGCCTCAGCAAATTCCTTAAGCTCCCCAAACTCCTCCAGCTTCCCCAGAAAATCCCTTAAACACCAAGTGCCTGTTTTAACTTCCCTTTTCCTGAAAGAATAAGAGAAGACTCTGGCCTGATCTCCAGGCCTGGGACGTGGAGGTTAAGTTACTTTGGCAGAAGCATCAAAGACGGTAGCAAGGCCGGCTTTGCTGCTCCTTAAAACTCCTGCTTCCAGGGCTCTGTAATCGAGCTCTGCCAGCCTCAGGCAGCTCCCCCATTCCCCTTATGTTCTGCGTGCTGTGCCTGTTCTTTCACAAGGTCATAGGACACAGCACCTCTCTACACAGTGGCAGACCACCTATGGACAGGCCCTATGAACCGATCCCTCTAAGACCCATTCTAGCCCCTCAGCGCTTGAACTTCAGGCTCCCGGGCTCTCAAGGGACTCGGGGACCCCTAAAAGATTGACCTCTGATAATAGGCAAATATGCCCCAAAACTCATTTTTGGAGAAAACCTTCATCCTTTCCCTATGCCTCTGACCTGAGGCCATCCCTATTCAGAGAGAGGAGTCTCATGGGATGGCTATGCACACAGAGGAGATTTAGTAATAATTAGCAGGAGAAAAACATTTGTAAGAATTAGTTTGGATTGTAACTCTTGCTCTTAGGGTACCTATTTGTCATTGATCTTTTCCCTCCCATGGACGGCTATTGCTTTCCTGTTTGTCTCAGTTTGTTTTGTTTTGTTTCTGAGATAAGGTCTCGCTCTGTTGCCCAAGCTAAAGTGCAGTGGCGTCATCATAGCTCACTGCAACCTCAAACTCCTGGGCTCAAACACTCTTCCTGCCTCAGCCTACCAAAGTGCTGGGACTACAGGTAATATGCCACCATGCCAGGCTAATTTTACTTATTTTTTGTAGAAACAGGATCTCTCTATGTTGCCCAGGCTGGTCTCTAACTCCCAGGCTTAAGTGATCCTTCTGCCTTGGCCTCCAAAGCGCTGGGATGTCCTGAGAACTAGGCTTTGCTTTCTGCCTGTCTGGGGCACGTGGGTTATCGGGCCTGCATGTGCAGGCAACCAACCAAAAGATTGGAAACCCCCCCCAAATATGGCCAGACAGAAATATGCATTGCACCCACTTGCGGTTAGAGTTTGCTTACTGTTGCCAACCCTCAGGGGGTTATCTGTGTCTTTCTTTTGGTTATCTTTGGGAGTGGCTCTGGATCTTGGAAGGGCTGCATCTTACTGTGGCCTATCTGGAGATGCCTCATGCATCTGTAATTAAGTCATAAAAGATTTATTGGTTGTAAGTTATAAAAGAATTATTAGTTTTGGTGTTGAGTCACTTGATTAATACCATCAGTTAAGAGAAAGAGAAAGGGAGGGAGAGGGGGAGAACTATTTGGAAATTGAGCAAGTGAAAAATCTTATGTCTTTTCCACAAATACCAGTAAAAAGCTTTAGCCATCTGAGCAGGTAACCTTAACTTGTCCGCTTTGCTGGAAACACAATTTAGACCCAGCTATTCTTTTATAAACTAGTGAGTTTTATATTATCCTACCTGGCATGTGGCTAAAGTTTTAGAATAAAAGCTGTTAGATCTCCTTCTGTCTGTATGTTTATGTATGTATATACATGTTATATTTTTCTATTAATACCTCTAAATGGTATTACCAAAATTAATCTGTAAAGGAGCTCTATTTAATTGGCTTAAAAGTAAGCACTTATATAAATTAAGTATTCCCTAGAAGTACAGAAACTAACCCAGTGCTTTTCAAGTTCACATGTCTTGGGTAGCCTTTACTACATATTGTTGGTTTAGTAAAAATGGATGTGCCTTCAGAGTTGTCAGTCTTAAATATAGTGTGGACACACAACTTTCATTCTACTGGGTTTACTAGTCAAATGTGTTTATGGTATCTGTACTAGATGTTTAAGACCATAAAATTAATTACGAGTTCAATCTAAGAACAAATACGCAAGTAGAAGTGTAGTGTCCATTACTTCTTACCTATTAAGGCCAGGCATAAAACAAAATTCCATGTATTTCACTTTTAGGTTTTTTTTTTCATGATCCTTGCCCAACATGCATGTGCTGTAAAAATAGTTAACAGGGAAATAACTTGATGATGACTAGCTTTGTCTAATGTTTCATAAAATTTTCATGAGTAATCCAAGCATAATTGTTAAGAACAAGTGAATTGGCCGGGCGTGGTGGCTCACGCCTGTAATTCTAGCACTCTGGGAGGCTGAGGCCGGTGGATCGCTCGAGGTCAGGAGTTCGAGACCAGCCTGAGCAAGAGCGAGACCCTGTCTCTACTAAAAATAGAAAGAAATTATCTGGACAACTAAAAATATATATATACAAACAATTAGCCGGGTATGGTGGCGCATGCCTGTAGTCCCAGCTACTCAGGAGGCTGAGGCAGTAGGATTGCTTGAGCCCAGGAGTTTGAGGTTGCTGCAAGTGAGGCTGAAGCCACAGCACTCTAGCCCGGGCAACAGAGCCAGACTCTGTCTCAAAAAAAAAAAAAGAACAAGTGAATTAAATAGATGTAAGCAGGATAAAAGTTTACAAATGTACCTTTTAACAATAATTATGTTTTCTAACATGTCTGCTTAAAAATAGTTTCCCAAATCTCTTTGGTAATATACTCCCTTAAAGTTATACTAAGTTAAATTAAATGATGGATGTTCATTGAATATCTAAATCATTTCCAAACAAGATAAAATACTGAAACATTAATTGCTGAACATAAGTTTATCGACTTTCGGCTTCTTATTACAAAGGAACTAAAGATATTTGGGTCTGGTAGTAAATATGTCCTTTGCCACATTAAAACTGTACCATGAGAAAGTACATAGTTCTTCTAGAAATTATGAAATGGTGTATTTCTAGATTGGCCAATCTACAGAATGCTGGTGTGACAGATAGTTCACAATTTCTTATTTCCTAGTTTTCACTAGAAATTATGGTTACTAAGGGTTAAGAATTCTAATTAATATATATAACTAAAACTACTAGAAATAATAAGGGAAACAGCTCTGCATGCAAAGTACACAAGGAAACTAAGGAATATTTTTGGTAAGGAAAATTATAAGGGATGAGGATATATCTGTATTTTTTTTTGGTAAAGGAAAAGATTGATTTTGTATAGTTTGGAGGATATTTAAAGGTTGTTTCAGGGGAGCACATTTTTGGTTTATATCAGAAGTTGCATCTCTCCTCGCCCCGCCAAAATAAAATAAAATAAAATAGCCAGGTGTGGTGGCTCATACCTGTAATCCCAGCACTTTGGGAGGCTGAGCCAGGAGGATCACTTGAGGCCAGGAGTCTGAGGTTGCTGTGAGCTAGGCTGATGCCACGGCACTCTAACCCTGGTGACAGAGCAAGACTCTATCTCGGAAAAAAAAAAAAAAAGAAACTGGTTTACAGTCTGCTCCAATCACTAACTTTAACTTTTGTTTTTCTTTAATTTCTATGGAAAGGCCTTTTTTTTTTTTTTCCACAGGGTCTCCCTCTTGCCCAGGCTAGTAGAGTGCAGTGGCTTCATCATAGCTCACTCACGGCAACCTCAAATTCCTGAGCATAAGTGATCCTCCTGCCTCACCCTCTGGAGTAGCTGGGACTACAAGTGCACACCACCATGCCTGGCTCATTTTTTATTTGTTGTAGAGACAGGGTCTTGCCATGTTCCTCAGGCTGGTCTCAAACTCCTGGCCTCCTGGTGTGAGCCCAGAAATATCTCTTTAATGGGTTATGAGACAATCTACCAACCCAGTTTCTAGAATGTGAAACTTCTTGGGGAAGTTTTAGATGCGGGAATATTGGGACTCAGACACACCACCCCAAAGAATGACTGTAGGAGACCAGAATATGCCACCCCAAAATATACCTCTTTGGTATTTTTATTTTTATTATTTATTTATTTTATTATTTATTTATTTATTTTTGAGACAGAGTCTCACTCTGTTGCCCTGGAGTAGAGTGCCATGGCGTGAGCCTAGCTCACAGCAACCTCAAACTCCTGGGCTCAAGCAATCCTTCTGCCTCAGCCTCCCGAGTAGCTGGGACTACAGGCATGCGCCACCATACCCAGCAAATTTTTACTGTATATATTTTTAGGTGTCCAGCTAATTTCTTTCTTTCTTTTTTTTTTTTTTTTTAGTAGAGATGGGGTCTCGCCCTTGCTCAGGCTGGTCTCGAACTCCTGAGCTCAAACAATCCACCTGCCTCAGCTTCCCAGAGTGCTAGGATTATAGGCGTGAGCCACCGCGCCCAGCCCTCTTTGGTATATTGATTATTTCAAACTGGTTATTTTGAGAAACTACAGACATAGGAGTAGCTCTGAATAGTTGCCCTTTTACGAAGTAAATTTACATAAAGGAAATTCTCATGAGTAAAGGTGTCTGTATTAGGAAGACAGCTGCAGAAACTTTTATCTGAATAACAAGGTAACTTTTATTCACCACACATTTCTTCCTCTCACTCTCCCAGAATTTGTCTCCGTCTCCCTCCAGAAGCCCCAAGCTCCTACTCCTTTCTGTAGCTCAGGATCGTATAGAAACCTCAATCACCTGGCCGCTAGGTGAGAGTCTCAAATTTTCAGGGAACTCCCATGCATACATATGTAATTAAAATTGTGTTTCTCCTGTTAATCTCTCTTATGTCAATTTAATTTGTAGACCGGCCAAAGAACCTAGAAAGGTAAAAGGAAGCAATATTTTTCCTCCTTTACAGTTCAAAGGCCTGAGGCAACGTTAACCGTGTACTGAGGCAGAGTTAAAGAACACCAAGGAGGCCAGTGTGGCCAAGGCAGAGTGAGCAAGGTGAGAACTAGAAGTCGATCAGGAAGCCAAGGCAGGTCACGTCACCCAGGGCCTTGTGGGTCACAGTTAGAGGCTTCGGCTTTAACTCTGAGTGAGATGGGAGCCATTGGACTGTTGGAACAGAAAAAGAACAGTAAATCATGTTTTATAAGGATCTTTCTGGCCACTGTGTAGAGAAGGGAAACGAACACCAGTCAGGTGGCTACTGCAATAAATCTGGCAAAGGATGATGGATACTCAGATGAGGGTAGTCAGGGTGGGTAGCATCAGTGACAAGTGATGAAATTCTGAATATTTTGATAGAGCCACCAGGCTTTGCTAATGTAGGTAGTGGTCTGTGATAGGAAGAGAGCAGTTAAGAATAACTTCTGCCAGGCACAGTGGCTCATGCCTGTAGTCCTAGCACTTTCCTAAGGCAGGAGGATCGCCTGAGCCCAGGAGGTTGCAGTGAGCTATGATATGATCACAACACTGCACTCCAGCCAGGGCAACAGAGCAAGACCTGGTCTCCAAAAAAAAAAAAAAAGAATAACTCTCAAGATTTTGGCCAGAGTAACTAACTAGAAAGATGTAATTGCCACTTACAGAGATGGGGAAGCCCAGGGAAAGAGCAGGTCACAGGGTCATGAGGAAGATCGGGCCATTTATCTGCTGTGTGACTTGGACAAATGGCTCAACCACCCTGAACCTCAGTGTCCTCATTTGGTTGTAACAATTGCACCCTACAGGGTGGTGGTGAGAACTGAGTGAGATCATGAACTCAGAGGCTTGGCATATGTGCGAACTCAATATATGTCTCACACACAGCCCTGGGCTAGCACATGGCCATCACACCTCCTCAGGAAACAACTGGAAGGAGAGGAAGACTATGACTATAAATCTATACTCTCTAACTCCTCTTCCCTGCTTCCTCTGGGTAGAAGTGGGACAGACCTTTTTGATCTTGTAAGTTTTCTTTCTTTAAGGTCTTTGCTGCTGCTGCTGATGATGATAATGGCAACTGGAGGCGGGGATGGTGAGAAATGATCATGTTCCCAAGGCTTTGAAGTTTACAAAACACTTCATAGCCATTTTCTCATCTGAGTCTAGCAAGGCAGGAATTATACCCATTTTATGAAGTAGGAGAATGTGGTATTAAAAGAACAAAATGAAACCCAGGCTGGAAACCCACTAAGATAACGCTGGCTACCTCACAGAGTTTCATTTAATCTGAGGAGGGGGAAGTAGGTGAAGAGGATCCTGAAGTGTGCACCCCTCTTCCTGCTGGAATGGGAACGCCACCCAGCTGTGTCCAACTGCAGACTGTGCCTCCACATCTCTGTCCTCAGAGGGGGGCCCACAAGGGCCTGCCTGGGTCCTGGTCTCCCTGCATCAGCCACTCTGAGCATGCCTGATGTTCAGATGTGTGTGTGGGCTGCAGACTTACTGCTTCTGAGGTTTGGGCAAATGGGTCTCATACACCGTCACATTCCAGTTACTCCTTCCAGTTACTCCCAGTTTTTGAGTTAACGAAGGAGGGAAGGGGGGGCCCAGAAGAGTCAATATGCTTAAGGTAATACAATTAATTAGAAAGCGCAGTCTGGGTTCCAATTCTGAGGTCTGTACCCAGCAAGGGAAACCCTGCATATGTTCCATCCCCCCTTCTCCTCCCAGACTGGAAGAGGAGGCCAGCCCAGCTGCCCCCTCCCCTCAATATACCAGGTGCCAGAGTGCAGCTGTCTCTTCATTGTTCCCCCCACCCGGGCCAGCTGCGATTGGTGGGGCTGAGCTGGGTGGGGCTACCCTGTGCTGTATGCAGTGAGGCTATCTCCACTGCAGGCAAATTCAGCCAGAGATTGACTCTGAGCAGCGGTTCTGACTGGTGAGAGCTGCCACTGATGGGTCGCGGTAGGGGACTGGGAGGGCAGGGAGAGTCAGGTCAGGGGGGATTAAGAACCCCCAAAAGAAAAATTCGAATTGCCTGGGGAGGAACTCCTGCTAGATCGAGGGAGAAGGGTTAGGGAATCCCAGGTGGACAGAGGAGGATGAGGAGGCGAGGATTAGAGGATGAGAAGGTCCAGGGCACAGGAGGAGCCGAGGAAGCTGGGAAGGTCAGGCTGTAGGTGGTCCCACCGCCTGCTTTACTCTTGCCTTCTCAGTCTCCCCATCTGTGCTGTGCTGAAAACCCTCCTGCCCCAGCTACCTTGCCAAGAGAAAGGGATTCATGAAAGCAAAAATGACCCATGAATTGAGCTGTGGGAGTATGAAGTTGTGAACTGATGGGAGGGGGAGTTCCTGTCCAACCTGTGTCTTTGCCAGGTGAGGCGGGAGCAGGAAGTGCAAGCCTAAAGCCTGGGTTGCCTACCCAGGCACTGACCCACTGACCCCACCATGCCGGCGCCGCTGCTCCCGCTTCTGCTGCGAGTGCTGCTGTCCCGCCTGCTGCTGCCTGCTGCCCGCCTGGCCCGCCAGTACCTCCTGCCCCTGCTGCGCCAATTGGCCCGCCGCCTGGGCTCCCAGGACATGCGAGAGGCTTTGCTGGGCTGTCTGCTGTTCATTCTCAGCCAGCGACACCCGCCGGACGCTGGGGAGACCTCCAGAGTGGACCGCCTGGAGAGGAAGGAGAGGTTAGGCTCCCCAAAGTGAGGCCATGAGTCCTGGCAGCAGCTGTATCCATCCTTCTGGAGCAGGACAGTCCTGGCACCAGCACTGACCTCAGCCTGCCCAGTGGGTAGAAGATATAGTGGGGGCTGTGCATTAATTAGAGGGGACTGACCTAGAATGTCTCCCCGCTCCCAGCAGAAATGTCTTTCCGGAAGGACGCCAAGCACCTAGCAACTGATCATTGCTCCTTCCTCCGCACCCAAGAGCTCTCCTAATCACCTCTGGCCTTAGGGGGGAGGGGAACTGACCTCCCCCAAACCCCTGCAAATGGGGACATCAAGGTCCAGTGAGGGACAAGCTTAACCTAGGGATAAGTGACAATTTAGCTGAGAGATGAGAATTGAATCCAGAGACTGTCTTGCAGACTCAGGACCTACCTTAAAATAAGACCTCGGAGAAAAAAAAAAAAAAAGACCTTGGTTCCCTATGGAGGCAGACCTGTCCCCAAACTCCAGCAATCAGCAAGTGCTCAATAAATATTTGTTAATTTGAATTCTCTGGATGCCTTTGAAAGTCTAATCACCCAGATTCCTGCCTTGCAAGACAGTTTACCCAGGCCAGGCAGCTGGTGGGGGGTGGGTGGAGAGGAGACGACAACTGCAAGCATTTCTTTTGCTACCAATTCCATTGTAGGTCTCAGTTCTCACAGCCTGGAATTTGCTTCCAGTGCTTAACTTCAGTCTGTATGTCACACTGTGACCCAGTAAGGTCTTGAGTCTGTCTCCAGGGAATATTGGCTGGCTAGCTCACAGTAGGGAGGAAAATGTCCTCAAGCGAGTTTGGAGACTTCTCAACTAGTGGTGGCGGGAAGAGGGAGATTTGTTTGCTAAGTGACTCTGTGGGCAGCCCCTCTGGGAGGCAGTGCCCCTCAGAGACACTCCACCCCAGAAGAGGTCTGGGTTGGGTAGATCACCCAAAGAATTCCCATCATCATTTCCTCCTGCCCAAAGGGAGGCACCTCGGGGGTCAAATAAGAGTCGTTAGATACATTTGCATGCCAGCCTCCGGGTAATTTGCTTATTGTTCCCAGGCATTAATCCTCCCTCCCTGAGTGAGTCCTGGGCTCTATCCAGGGTCAAGGGAAGATAGTGAGGAATACAGAGACCTGTGGGGACCCCATCTCCTCCCCACACCTGTCAGAAGCCAGGGCTGGGCTAAGAAATGAGACCAGAGCTCTGCACCCCCATCCCAGCCCTGCGTGACTTTCCGCCAGCACCCTCCAACCCACCTCCTATCTGCTTTCTTCTGGAGTCCTCAAAAGCCAGTGCACGTGCTCGCCCCTCTCGGGATGGAGACCGGGGGCAGAGGCGAGGTGAAGGGGTTCCGAGCTCCTGGGCCCCTAACCCGGACCCACTCGGTGGCCTCGGGCGCCCAAAGGCACCTGCAGCGCCGGCCGCCCCTCCCGGGCCGAAGGGCCCCTCCCATTGGGCCTGCTCTGGCCTCCGTTCCCGCCCGCTGCCTGGAGCGCTCCCCGCCCCGGAGAAGCGAGCAGCGCCTGGCCGGACAGAGCCGGCCGCCGAGTGCGGGGAGGGCCCGGGATCGCCCGTTGCAGCCATTCTCCCGCCCGGCGGCAGGGACCGGTCAGGGCCGACGCGGGCTGCGCTCTCCGGCCATGGCTATGGCCCCAGCCCGGAGGTGAGGAGGGAGAGAGGCCGGGGGCCCGCCAGCCCAGGAATTGCCCCATCCCCCCGCCCCAGTCCGGATGCCGCCTCCAAACTCTCAGCAGGTGCGCGGGGCGGGGGCCGCGGGGAAGGGCCTGGCGGGGTGGGGGCGGGGCCTGCGCGGTTCTCACGCTGCCCCGCGGGGCCAGCTGGCCGCGTAGGGGGACTTACTCGGGTAGAGTTTATCAGTGGGGCCGGAATCTGCGGTTCCTGGAGGAGGGGATAGTTTTCTGGGACTTTGAAAGCCTGCAGTTAGATAACTGCCTCCCCCCGCCCAGCCCCCCACCCCCCAGCCCACCACCACCATACAGATGCCCCCAAGATCAGAGACGTGCCCAGAGCAGAGGCTGGGGTAGTGGGCAGACGTCTGGGAAATTAAGCTAGAAGACCAAGCCCAGACCTAGCGAACAAAGATATGTCTTCTTGAACCCTGATCCTGTACCCACCCTGTGTACACATCTGCCTTTATTTAAAATTTTGATGTTTTATTCATCATGGATTCTTCTCGGTAACTTTGATTTTTATACATTGCATTAAAATTTAGCTTGGTTACTGTGCTTTTTGGCGCCCCCTTAAATTTTGTACCTCTTTAAATTTTGAGCCTCAACCAGCGCCTCACTGGCCTCTCCCCTAGTCCCAGCCCTGCCCAGGAGCCATGGCAATACAGTCACAAACACAACTGAGACCATAGACAGTCATGAGACATGTGCTGGTGACAGACCTCCAGGCCAGCAAACACTTGAGCAAACACATGGCTTGTTGGTGACAGCTGAAAAGACACAGGCCTGGGGAGGGATAGGACTGCGTGTGAGGTGCAAAGGAGAGGAGGGAGTCTGGGGCAAGCCACAGACCCAAATAGGGTAGAGAGTGGGGGTGCAGCTGGACCAGCCTTCCCCACCCCACTCCTGTGACAGGGACCTAAGGGAGCCCAGGGAGAGAGAGCGCTATAAGACTGGGCAGAGGGTGAAGAGGACTGGCAGGGTTTGGCTAGAAAAATTCTGGGCAACGCTGAGTTGGGCCTCGGGGGCTGTCCAGCAGAGGGCTCTGGCACCCAGCAACCGCCTCTGCCTAGGGAGGCAGCTCCGGAGGGGTGTGGGTGCTGGCTGGGGGCCCAGGCAGGGTGTGCGCCAGATGGGCTTCTCTCCAACAATAATGGCCCTGGCTGTTGCCATCTGCCGAGCCCGGCCAGGCCCCAGCGGGGATGGGGAGAGGAACCAACTCTGCATTCTGGCCTGGGACCCTCACCACTTCCCTCCGGTTTCCTTCCATTTCCAGCCCTGTCTTCATGCAACTGTAGCCACTGACCACCAGCCTGGCCGTGTCTGGCAGATCTGTCTGACAACTATGCCTTCCACCCCCACAGGCTCCGAGAGGGGGAAAGGAAGGTGGGAAGACAAGCAGTGGCCAAGGAAGAGGGGAGAGGAGGGCTAGGAGAGGAAGAGAGAGAGACTGGGCAAACATGAGGGCAGGAATCAGGGGGTTGTGGACAGACATGAAACCACTCTTAAGCCATGGGACAGCGCCTAGAAAAATATTGTCTTCCTGCCCTCTGTTTGGTTTAGGGCTGGGGGGTTAGATGTGTGTCATTTCTGTGGAACGTGGAGCCAGAAGGCTAGGGACACCCTGTCTGCCTCTCTGAAGTAGCTTGGGGAGAGCCCACCTATCCTAAGTGAAAAGCTATCTCTCTCCTCAGGGCCCAGTCAGTCTCTCTGGGGAGAGGGTGTGACTTGACTTATCTCTATGGCACTAGTATTGCTACTTGTTAATCAGTGTCTATAGCTTCTGGAGGGGACAAGCCTCTGGGTAGTTGGGGTGAGGTGGGCAGCCAGGATTGGATTTTCTCTCCTCGGGACATCACTAGCCTTTGGATTGTCCTCTGGCACTGGATGCTGCTGTAGGGGCAGTGAGTGACCCCCATCCCACCCCACCCCATTTACTGCCCAACAAAAACGAGAGTCCTTCCCCGTCCCTTGGAGATACACAACAGACCACCTCCTCAGCCGCTCACCCCCTTCCTCCTCAGCTAGTGGAGGATGTAGAGCTCAGCAAGGCTTCCGCCTGTGGGGAATATCTCCAGGCTGGGACAATGGGATTCACTCAGGATGCAAGGCTGTTCCTGACTGTTTCTCTTCCTATTCCCAGCTGTGCCTCAGTTTTCCAAAGTGCCGGATTTAGAAAGGGTGACTCATGTGGAGGTTACAGGGCTGCGCCTCTACCCCCTCTCCACACACACACACAGCCACACATGCCTTCCAAGTCAGGGTTGTGGGTGGTGTGGCGTTTGTCTGTCTGTGGCCAGGTTTGTGTGTGTCAGAGGTGGAAAGCCCACCATGCGGGTTACAGAACAGTTAAGTTGGAGGGATCCCAACGGGAGATGGGGGTGGGGGGTGGGGCGGGGGGAGTTGGACAGAGGCAATTTTGAAGTAAAAGAAAAGGAGGAGGGGCCTGAAAAGAAGAAGGTGGCATTGAAAGGAGGGCGCTGGAAAAATAGGTGCAGTGTGAGGGAAAGTGGAGTGGGCGGGGTTTGGGAAGGATAACGGAACATATGAGGCGGAGTGTGGAAACGGGGACGTCTGGGCCTGTCTGCGCAGAGGGTTTGTAGACGGGAGAGTCCCGAGGCGCATTCTGTAGCAGTGTGCGTAACCAGGCGCGGAGGAGGCTAGGGATACCCAACGTGGGTCTGTACCCCTTTAGCCCCATGTGCCCCACATGACGGGCAGGCTCTGGTGTGCCAGCGTCCAAAGAGGTCCTATTTACAGAAATAGGAACGCGAACTGGCGGCCCCTAGGGGCGCAGGGTCTCGGAGTAGGGGCCCCAGAGCATGCAGAGCCGCTGTGCGACTGGCAGGGGCGGGCCGGGGGCGGGGCTGGGGGCGGGTCGGTGTTGGGGGAAATGGTGGCCGGCGCTGGGCCCGGGAGGGCCCTGTCGAGGGTGCGTTTGAATGTGCTCAGACGGGCGCGGAAAGCTGCCGGCAGAGCGCGCCGATCTCGGCGAAGAAGGAGTCCTTCTCCAGCAGGTACCCGGGACTGGGGGGTTGGAGGGTGGGGGTGCTGGGGAGCTGGGGAAGTCCGGGGCAGAAGGCGCCACACCCCGCTTGCCACGAGGGGAGGTAGCCCGGGCCTGACAGCTCCGCAGCCCTAGAGAGGACGCCAGGTGGGGTACTGGCTTCCCGCGCGCGGAGCGTGCGGCGCCGCGCAGCGCGTGGTGTGCAGCGGCTGGGGGCGCCTGGGGACCCTGCGGGGACAGGACCCAGGACCCGAGCAGGGTGTGGGCAGCCTGCCTCCCGCAGGGGGCAGGCGAGTGGACGGTTAATCCCGATCGATCTAGTTGTTGGTACAGAGGAGGGGCTGCGCCGCTGACTGCGCTGGGTGAGGGGGATGAGGTGAGGGGTGAGGATGGAGGGACGCGAATGGAGGTGGAGGAGCTGTCTCTTTAACTCCTGGCTTTTACTGGCCACACTCGTGTTGCTGGCTTCTCCTTCCTGGGCGCGCCCTAATTTACTCATTTACTATGAGTGTGAGTGAGTGAAAGGACAAGGACACAGAAACCCAGGTTTTCTTACTAGAGGAGAGCAGTAGTGGCTGAAGGCTGGTTACACCTCTGTCCCTTACCCCTCTCCGGGCTCTCTCTCCAAGCCTGTGGCCTTTGCCTACTTCTCTCACTAACCTCCAGACCCCCCAGCTTGTCCTGCCTGTGTAATCTCTCTGTGCTAGCAAGTATGTGATGGGGAGGGGGTGGGGTGTCTTGTACATGACGGTCATGCCAGATATAAAAATGTTAAAAGAAAATCAAAACCTCAGCCCCGCCCCAACTCCTAGGCGGAAAGAGAAGGTAAAAGCCTCAGACACTTGGGAATAACTGGCCCCACAGATTATCCATTAAGGAAATTCCTCGCTAACCTCCCATAAACAAGGACATGCAAATTGTACCTTTGTCAAGCACCTAAAACTAAAGCCTATCCAATTCCACACTAATAATGAATTACAAGTTTATTTCACAGGTAACACAGACTAGGAATGATGTGGGCCCCCACCGCATTTTTTCCCTTTAGTTAGAGGAGAGTCCCCCCGACCCCATCTTCCAGTTTCCAGGGCTAGCTGAGAAGCAGCCTTTATACCTCCCTCTCCAACCTAGAAGGAGACTAGAATGACCTGTGTATTAATTTGAATCCTGGCTCCCTCACTTACTAAGCTCTGTGACCTTAGGCAAGTCAGTCAACCTCTCTGAATCTCAGCCAGCTGTATCTGTTCAGTGGCAGCAATCTAGTACTTGTTTATGGGTGGTTGTGAGGAAAAGAGGGGATCAGATCTGCAGGTAGTGGCTGGCCTCATATGGAATCCTGGGGAGTGGAGAATTTGATGCTACCACAAGGGTGTCTAGAAGCTGGGGTGCATGAGAGGTGTTGGGAACCTGGGAATAGGGTGATGCTCAATTTGGTGGCTGCTTTTGGGGCCCCATCTTGGCAGGCCAGGGCGTGCCTGGAGGGATACCAGATTCTCTGAGCTGCTATCAGATCCTTGGTCGCTGCTGGGAAAAGGCAGACAGGAACAAAACATCTAGGCTGGCCAGCTGAGTGTTAGGATGTGGACAGGAGGACAGGGTTGCCTATAGAGTTAAATTGTGCTCAGGACTGGGGTAGGGACTGCTGAGAACAGAAAGCAGGGGCGTAGCTGGGAGGAGGGCAGAAATAAATTCTTTTTCTCTAAGCCTAAGGCAGTTTTACCCAGGGGAAGGGGAGCTATACCCCCATGCCAGTCTCCCACCTGGCTTGAAGCCGCAGCTGCTCTTAACTGCCAGGAACCTTGCCTGGGGTGGGGGGGCAGGGCACAGGGTGTGCTGGGGTGAGAAGCTGGTGGGGGGGTGCCCTCCCTACTCCCTATACTAGAAAACCTGAGACCTGGGCCTTTTCTCCCCCACCCCGGTGGGGCCCTCTTGCCTCCACCCCTCTAGAAAATGTAAATACTGTTGTTATCACTGGGTCCTGTTGCCTAGCACAGTGCCTAGCTGTCATGCAGAGGTCCTCAGTAAATATTTGTTAAGAGGATGATTGGAAGGATCCTCTGCCTCCATCTGGAGGTGTGTGGGTCTGCGCCTCCTCTCCCTGTCCTACAACCCAGGTGTGGGCTGGGGGGCTGAGGAAGACCTTTGGAGAGTCTGGACTTTACCCAGGGAGGGGTAGAAAAGCCCATGGAGGGTCTCAGGGTAGGGCCTGGCGCCTTGGCTGCACCTGTGAGGCTGTCTGCGCCTGTGAGGCTGTCGCCTCAGCTCCCCTGCTGAGCGTCCCAGTTCTCTTATCTCCCAGAGCTAGCTCCCTACCTGTAGTCTTTTATCTCCTGGCTGGCTGTGCTTCTGCTTCTTCACTTGTGAGGTTCTCAGAGTGGGGCCCCATGAAGCATAAGGGACTCTCTCCTGATGTGCCCTGTGCCACCGTTTTCACTCTGGACCCTCACCCAGGAGCAGACAAGTCTTGCTGCCTGAACCTGGACTAGGAGCACCTCCTAGAGACTGCCCAGGCCCCCTCTGCTCCAGCCTTTCTGTGGGCGAGTCTGGGGGTCCGGTGAGTGCCTGCAGGAGGGCGGGGAGGCCTGTTCTCATGCCCCGAATGGCGAGGCCTGGTCCCAGAGCTAGGCCCTTGTGTGGGGAATGTGCCAGTCACGTCTGCCTGGCTTCCCATGCCATCCACCAGGAAAGCTATTTAATCTGCTGGTGCCAGGGGCCTCCCCCAACAGAGGCAGGGAGCAGAGAGGGACGTCGAGGCTGGAGGCTAGGAGCTTTGAGACTGTGCAGTTAGTCAGAGCCTGTGCCCTCCACTCCTCCAATCTTCCCTTCAAGGTCACCGTCAGAAAGGGGAAGAGGACAGGGGCCTGGGGCTGACACAGAGAGGAACGAAGGGGGAACTGGGTGACCCCGGGGCCAGGACTCGGGGAGTGACCCTGCTGGAGTGTGGGAGGGGCTATTTCCCCACCCCCATTGTGAAATACTTTCCTAGAAAACTGGCTAGCAACTAGGAAGCCCCTGGGCAGTGGCTGGAAAGAAAGGTTAAGTGCCACTAGCAGAGAGGCTGGGGTGTGTGTGCCCCTAGGAGGGGATATTCTCTCCAAAGCCCACCCGACTCATGAATCTAGGGGCTCCCCAGGGGGGGCGGAGAGCCTGTCTGGCTTGGCCTCAGTCATCATCCCTGCAGTCCCTGCTCCTGCAGACCTGTTTGTTTGCTGCCCTCCTCCTCTGCTCCCTCTTACCCTCTGCTCTGTCTCCACTTTGTTTCTTCCATTGTCATCACTGTCCCTGACCTCTCTCATCCTCTTCCCTGCCGCCTTTAACTGCCTTTCCCTCCCTCTCAATCATACTTCCTCCTCCTTCCCTCCCGCTCTCCACCCGCCTGTTTCCCAGCTTATAAACTGCTTCGGCTGCTGGATAAAAATAGCAGTGGCAGCGGCCAGGCCGGGAGCCAGGTAGAGCCTGAGCAGGCAGGGGGGCGCCCAATGGGACAGGTCTGCAGGGCCAGGGGGCCGGCGGGGGATCAAGTTGATTGGTCCTGAGGGGCAGGGTCCAGCGGGGGTCTTGCTGGACTCTTCAGCTTGCCTGCTCTGCCTGCCCTGCCCCCTCCTCCCCCCAAGAGTCGAAGGAGGCCTGTGAGGACACAGGGCCAAGACTGAGCCTCACACTGCTTCTGCCCCCAGCAGGTACCAGAGGGAGAGAGCTATCAACCAGGCAAAGCTGAGAACACCATCGCCATGACAACCAGTCACCAGCCTCAGGACAGGTAAGGGAGGGGGTCTGAGCTGTGGATCCAGGGAATGGGTTTCCAGGGGCTGGGTGTGGTGTCCCTTGGAATTTGGAGTTGCTATGAGTGAGGTCTGCATCAGGGGTGGGACCCTGCATGCCTTGGCTGGGTGCTGGCTGAGGTGTTTGTGGGGAGGGCCAGGTGGGTGGGCAGCGGTCCCTCCCTGGCCTGTCAGTGTTTCCACTGTTGCTCTCCAGCCAGTCAGCAGCTTCCGGCTCCTCTCACCACCACTGTGGGGAGACACTTGGCAGCACCTCTCATTCCAGAGCACATCTGGCAGAACTGCCCTGGGTCCTCTACCTTAGATGACTTCGGCCCACCCTGGTCCTTGATCTAACCTTCCTCTCACTTCCCCACCTCTGGAGCCCGAACACCCTCAAGTTAGACTTGCAGTTATGATCATGAATATGTGTTTTGGAAAAAGAAGTGGTAGCATAATTTAATTTCTCCTAGGGGTCTGGGACCCAAGAGAGTTGAAGAGGTGATGCCTGGAAGGTCCAAAATGCCTTCTAGGTGTCAGGCTCTGTCCTTCTCTCCAACTCAGGCCCCCAAACCCCTCACATCCCCTCTGCCCACCCCACCTCCCTCCTGTGCCAAAGGCTGTGAGACTAGGCCACTTCTGCCTGTGAGGCCTGGAGCACTTTGCTTGATCTCTCTGGGACCATTTCCCCACCTGTGAAATAGAGGTAAGAGTATCCATTCACAGGGGTTTATCTGCGGGGGAGAGAATTTAGGAGGCGCAGTAAGTGCAGGCCCAGGTGGTTCACTGCCTCCCCTCTCCTGATCCCAGGGTGCCCATCCCAGCCTGGCCTCTCCTGGGCAGTTCCCCGAAGCCCTCCCATCTCCGTCCAGTGGTCGCGCTGCTTGCTCATTTCCCAGCCCCACCTCTGAACCGTCTGTCCTGTGTGCCCTTGGCTGGGAGTTTTTCCTTCCATCTGGGCCTCTGAACCCAGACTTTAGCTTCTCTACTTCAGGGGGAGTGTGTATGTGAGGAACTTGGGGCTGCGGTTGTAATAGCTCAGACCTGCCCGCTAGGGGTGCTCACCAGTTCCTCCCTGTGTGGGGCCTGCTAGTGGCCCAGGCCCCTGCACTCTGGCCAGACCTGTCTCCTCACCGCCTTGGGCTTTCTCCTGCCATCCCTGAAGAAAGCTGGTGTTGGCCGTGAGGAGGGCATGGCAGACACATCTGGAGATCTTGATGTGGGGGGCTGGGGTTCCTAAGCTTGCAGACAAGGTCTACCTGGGGGAAGCTGGCCTGTCCGAGACAGGCCTTGAGGTACAGGAATTGGGGCATTGTCGTGGCCAAAGCTGGGCAGCCATTGTTTACTGCTCTGGGGCTCAGATGACGTCCAGTGGCCCTGTACCTCCTGGTCTACCCTGGGTAGTATGACCTACAAAACCAGTTCTGCCTGGGCCGGGAGAAAATAGCCCTAGCTGCCTCATTTCCCAGCTGCCCTGAGGCACCCTGCCCGCCTGCCCCTTCTAGGTCCATAATGGTCTGAGAGTTCAACCTCAGAATCCTCTTCAGGGAACCGCATAGTCCCTGCCCAGACTGCATAATCACTTCCAGCCTGCCTAGTGGGGGTGGAAGTCACTTGCTGTCTGCTTTTTCACTCACCCGCCCACCCCCACCCTTTCGCAGGGTTTCCAAAACCATCTCTGGATGTGTGGGTCACACTGGTTCCCAGCCTGCAGGGTCCCCAGGGCCTCCCAGGTCCTGTAAGCCATGCCATTCTGTGATCCCGGCCCCCCTGCCTGAGTTCCAGCTGACCCTTTTGTGGTCTGTGTGTCCTTTTCCCTATCCCAGGACAGCCCTCCACCCCACCCACCCCCATAAGAGACACAGGCACATGGACAAAAACACAGATGCCTTGACCCTGGGACAGCGGGAGAGACTGACAGGCAGGGAGGGACGGAGCTTCCCCAGGACTGATCTGGGAAGCGGGTGGGGTGGTGGGTCATTGTCACTTGGCCCCTCTTTCCTCTCCCAGATACAAAGCTGTCTGGCTTATCTTCTTCATGCTGGGTCTGGGGACACTGCTCCCGTGGAATTTTTTCATGACGGCCACTCAGGTGAGACTGGAGGGATGGGGCTCCGGGGGCCATGTCCACTGGGCATGCGGGTCCCTGAGTCTATACCTGAGGGCTCAGGGAGACAGATTTCAACACTCCTCTCTGCAACCCACACAGTATTTCACAAACCGCCTGGACATGTCCCAGAATGTGTCTTTGGTCACTGCCAAACTGAGCAAAGACATCCAGGCCTCGGCTGCCCCCACGACAGCCTCGCCAGCCCGGAACTCTCTCAGTGCCCTCTTCAACAATGTCATGACCATATGTGCCATGCTGCCCCTGCTGCTCTTCACCTGCCTCAACTCCTTCCTACATCAGAGGTGAGCACCCGGCCCCACCCCAGCCGGACCCTTGCTGCCTCCTGCACCCCCTGGCTGGGCCCTGGGTTTACCCATGCCTCTCTGCCACCCTCGGCCTCTCCTGGCAGGATCCCCCAGTCGGTACGGATCCTGGGCAGCCTGGTGGCCATCCTGCTGGTGTTCCTGATCACTGCCATCCTGGTGAAGGTGCAGCTGGATGCGCTGCCATTCTTCGTCATCACCATGGTCAAGATCATGCTCATTAACTGTAAGCCAGGACGGGGCCTGAAGGCTGAGACCTCCCACATACCCCTGCTCTTCTTTCAGGCACGCTGTCAGCCTGGGGAGGGCCCATCCCTCCCCTGTCGAAGGGAGTGGATGCTGTGGGGGCCACTTGGGATTCAGAGGTCTAAGCAGGCCTGGACCAGGTTTGGGGTGTGCAGAGAAAGGGCCAGCTCAGTGTCACCACTCACTGGGAATAAAGCAGGAGTTACAGGGACCCCCGATTGCCAGACCCAGCTCCCTGCTGATGCCTACCTTGTCTCCCCAGCATTTGGTGCCATCCTCCAGGGCAGCCTGTTCGGACTGGCTGGCCTCCTGCCCGCCAGCTACACGGCCCCCATCATGAGTGGCCAGGGCCTAGCAGGCTTCTTCGCCTCAGTGGCCATGATCTGCGCCATTGCCAGTAAGTCCTGTTGTCCATCTGCCCGGTACCCTGGTGGTGGCGGGGGAGGGGATTGGGCCTGTCTCTGATCACTGACACCACCCCAGGTGGCTCGGAGCTGTCAGAAAGTGCCTTCGGCTACTTTATCACAGCCTGTGTCGTTATCATTTTGACCATCATCTGTTACCTGGGCCTGCCCCGGCTGGTGAGCAAATTGGGGGAGCTGGGGTTTGGGGTCCCAGAGGTCTGGGGTTCCTAAGGGTGTTCAGAGGCTGAAACCTGGGGGAGGCAGAAATTCTGAAGATTCTGCCTCTGAATCCACCTCTCCTCTCCCTTACTTGAAAGGAATTCTACCGCTACTACCAGCAGCTCAAGCTCGAAGGGCCTGGGGAGCAGGAGACCAAGTTGGACCTCATTAGCAAAGGTCTGCAGAGCCTGAGGAAGCTGGGGTGGGGACAGCATGCCAGGAGCGGGGCAGTGTGAGCAAAGAGGACAAGAACAAGTGTACTGTTTTACCTGGCAGCCCTGAGCCAGAGGACAGGGGGACCAGGGATGGGGTGAGGGGACGACAGGAAATAAGTGCTGGGAAAGATAAAAGGAGGGGAGATCCTGGATGACCTTGAATGCTTGAGGCAGTTGGACCGAAGGCGGTGGGAGGCAAGTTCGGACTCTTGGGCAGGGAGCAACATGACCTGAGGCTCTTGGGAGAGGTCAGGCCTCAGGGGTCTCTAGGCGTGGGGACTTGAAGGGGAGCTCTAGGCTAGGGTTGGGGTGTGGCTGTAGGCTGGCAGAGGAGGTGTCCACCTCCAACTAATCCCAGCCCTTTTCGGAAGTGTTTGTGTCATCTCCTGTTGCTCTGTCTTCCCCACAACTCGAAGGTCCTTCCACAACCTGTCACCCCCCAGGAGAGGAGCCAAGAGCAGGCAAGGAGGAGTCCGGGGTTTCAGCCTCCAACTCTGGGCCCACCGACGATAGCCACTGCATCAGAGCCATCCTCAAAAACGTACGCAGGGCAGGGTGTCCTACCCTCTGTCCCTCACCCTCTTTCTCTCCTTCCGTTTCTTCTCCCCTGCCACCCATCTCCTCCCTTTCAGACTTGAGACAGTCACTCTCCCGGATTCTCCCATGTGTATGTGCGTGTATGTGTGTGTGAGGGAGAGAAGGGTGGGGATTCTTGGTTCTCTGATGCCCAGCCACCACGAAGACACAGGGACCTGGGTGAATCCCCTTCCCCTTCTCTCCAGATCTCAGTCCTGGCCTTCTCTGTCTGCTTCATCTTCACTATCACCATCGGGATGTTTCCCGCTGTGGTTGTTGAGGTCAAGTCCAGCATCGCGGGCACCAGCGCCTGGGGTGAGGATACCACAGGTTCCCAGGATGGAGACAGACAGGATCTTGAGCCGGGCTGGGAGTAAGGGGTGAGAGGGAGCCTGGGTTACCTTCTCTCCAGCTAGACTTTCCTGGGTCCATTTGCCCTTCCCTGGGCTGGAAGCATCTTCTCCATTTTACTGTTGGGGAAGCTGAGGCCCAGTGAGTGTCAGGTTGCTGTATCTCTCTCTCGGGGCCTGATAACCATCCCCTAATCTAATCTCCTCCTCCTCTTCCAGGAAAGTACTTCATTGCTGTGTCCTGCTTCTTGACTTTCAATATCTTTGACTGGCTGGGCCGGAGCCTCACTGCTGTACTAATGTGGGTAAGTGGAAGAAGGGCTCACTAGGTCCCTGGGGGAGGGGAGAGTCCAGCCTGAGACCCAGAAAGTATGGTGGTAAGTGGACCATTTTTTCCAAGTTGAGACATAATTTATGTACAGTTAGGTATACAAGTCTTAAGTGTACAACGTAATGCATATATATATTTGCATACACACCTAGTTCAAGATGTAGAATATTTCCAGCATTCCAGAAGGCTTCACTGTGTGCCCCCAGTCAGTGCTCCCCTAAGAGTAACCAGGCTTTGAAGTTTCTTTCAGGTCCTGAGGGGCCCCAGATGGAGCCCTGGGGGCCTGGCTGTGCCCTGGGGACTAGCCGGGGCTGAAACACTGCCTGATACCCACAGCCTGGGAAGGACAGTCGTTGGCTGCCAGGCCTGGTGCTGGCCCGGGTGGTATTTGTGCCCCTGCTGCTGCTGTGCAACGTCCAACCCCGCCGCTACCTCTCTGTGGTCTTTGAGCACGACGCCTGGTTCATCTTTTTCATGGCCACCTTTGCCTTCTCCAATGGCTACCTCGCCAGCCTCTGCATGTGCTTTGGGCCCAAGTGAGTGGGGCTGGGCTGGGGAACTTGGTGGCATCGGGCAGGTTCTAGAGCTCTAGTGGGGGACTCACTTGAAGGAGAGAGGGCAAAAGGAGAGTCCCTGATTCTGGAACTGGGGAGGGGCCCCTAGGTTGAGGGCAGGGGTAGGCAGTGGAGGAGCGGGTGCCCAAGCTTACTTAGGTGGAGATGTGGGAGGGGGGCTCTCAGGGGAGGTTGAAAGATGGCCCCCGGTACACGCTCCCCCAAGAGGGAAAAGCCAGGCTGGGGTATGCGGGCAGGATGGGTCGGTCAGCAGAAGAGTACTCAGGCATGGTTCCGCACTCAGCCCTCCCTCCACACTAGATGCTCTGGGCTGGGGCAGGGGCCATCCTAAGGTAGCTTTGCCCTTCCTTCTTTAGGAAAGTGAAGCCGGCTGAGGCAGAGACAGCAGGAACTATCATGGCCTTCTTTCTGTGTTTGGGCCTGGCGCTGGGGGCTGTCTTCTCCTTCCTGTTCCGGGCCGTCGTGTGACCATGGACGGACAGAAGGACTGCACTGCCTGCCTGCCTCCTCCCCCTTCCTTCTCCTGCCGGGTGTGGGCAGGGGTGGTCTGGAGGTTTTCTTTCTCATGGCCTGTGCTGGGCCTGGATGTCCAGGCCCTGGGGAGGCAGCTTCTGTGGATGGACAGTGGGGACATTGTGGGCTTGAGGGTCAGAGTCCAGGGAGGGGCGCAGTGTCTGCATCTGCTTGAGTTTCTCCACACTTGGCTCTGATTCCTGCTTGAACAGGGCAGCAGAGGTTCTTGGGCTCAGTGCGTGTGTGTGTGTGTGTGTGTGTGTGTGTGTCTGTCTGTCTGTCTGCCTGTACCAGCGGTGGCTAGGGGTCAGGACTGACCGTTGTGTGGTCTGATCTGGTATTTCCCCTCCCCCTGTTCTCTCCACGTGCCCCTCCCAGTCTCCCTGCCCCGTTCCTACCCATCATGCACCCTGTACAGTTGCTATTTTACTGCCTTTTTTTATATTTGACAGAAACCAGGTGCCTTCAGAGGCTCTCTGATTAAACCCTTTTCTTTTTTCTCCACGGCTCCCTGTGTCCTCTAGCCATGGTTTCATGCCCTGGAGAGGGCAGAGGGCTTGGCAGCCTGAGTCTGGGGGCATGAGCATGACCCAGCTGGGCCTGGGTTGAGGGCAGGTGGGGGTGGGGGGTGGTCTTGGCATCAGAGGGCCTGCAGTGCCCCCTGCTGGGGCCACAGGGGAGGGGCAGGCCTGGAACCAGGACATGGGGACTGTTGGCCCAGACTGAGAAAGGCCAAGTTTTTCTTTGCTGCTTCATTCCTTCTTTCACAGGACTGGGGATGGAGACAGCTCCCTGTTTTTCCTTTGTCTTCACTGCCACCCCCTCCACTCTGTCCTCAGCCCAGGAATGAGCACCGCAGAACTGGCCAGCTCCTGGCCGTACTCCCACACCACTGGGCAGGAAGAGACTGAGCCTGAGGGTTCTCCCCTACCTGGCACTCTGCCCTGACACCAAAGCTCAGCTTGCCAGACTTCCCGGGGAACAAGGGGCCTATGTGTCCTCACAGTGGAGTCAGACCTTCCCCTCTTCAACCCCAAACTCTGGCTTAGGGAGGGGCGGGTTGATGTGGGAGTTTCTCAGAGGGGGGTCCCTACAGTGGGACCCACTTCTCAAGCATGCCTTCCTGACTGGAGGTGGGAGTAGAGTTCTGCCACCGCCCCCCCAACCCGAGGGGCAGACTCCTCTCAGGGAGGCAGAAGGCTCAGCGGGGCTGCTCACTGATCCCTGACCAGCAGAGTGCTACTGAGTCAGCACCTTCATCAGGGCTTCCTTTCTCACAGGAGTTTAACTTAATTGAGGGCTTCAGGCCTCATTAAGGGCTGTTAGCACATGTTTAAGGCTCTTTGATGACCTCTGCGCCCTAATGCGGTAGCTAAGTATACCATTGTACTGGGAACAAGTCCATGTACTAATTTGTCAAACCAGAGTGTGTATCTGAGGTGGTAGAAAACAAGGTATTCCTTTCCTATCAGGTTCAGAAGCTGAGGGGTTCCCTGAGGACCCTTCCTCCAGTTAGCAGTGCCCTTTGGCAGTGAATCAAGCTGAAAACACAGCCTGAGGGCTCTTTCTCCTCTTCTGGCCTGCAGTCCTCCCTGCTGTCCCCATTGTGCCCAAACCCTGAGAGCCCTATTGGCATCCTTCCTCAGCGCCAGCCACCCCTCATGGATCCTGTATTTCTTCCTCAGGTCCCCATACCACTTTCTGCTTGGCCTTTTGGGACTTCCTCCCAGGTCTTCCAATTTGTCATATACATGGCCGCAAGAATAATCTGAAAACAAATTTAGGGATATGCTGGTCCCTGTCCCTGGAGCATGCTTCTGTCTCCCTAAGCATTTCCCGATCCTACACCAGCAACAGCCAGTTTGTACAATTTCTTCTCTGTCCCTCAGAGCTTTCATAACATTGTGACTTTTCTTCTTCTTCCTTTTTTTTTAGAGACAGGGTCTCACTCTGTTGCCCAGTCTGGAGTACAGTGGTGTGATCATAGCTCACTGCAGCCTTGAACTCCTGGGCTCCGGTGATCCTCCCACTTCAGCTTCCCAAGTAGCTGGGATTACAGTTGCATGCCACTGTGCCCAACTAATTTTTTGTAGAAGTGGGGTCTCACTATGTTGCCCAGGCTGGACTCAAACTCCTGCCCTCTAAGTGATCCTCCTGCCTCAGTTTCCCAAAGTGCTGGGATTACAGGTGTGAACCCCCATGCCCAGCCTATATTCTTATCTTACTCCAGCTATCAGAGTATCATGTTTTTGAGGTTAGGGTCTACTTTTTATGTACTTTTTGACTTTTCAAGCTATGTTATACCTGGCTCCCAGATGTACTCAGAAAATGTTTGCTTCACTGCATCTGTTTGTCCCAGGGTGGAACTCATCCCTTCTCACAGTCTTCACATGCCTGATTCCAGTGGGGTGGTGGCACTCATTGCCTATGCCCATGGGAGAGAGATGAGAAGTTAAGTAGGTTTCTGTCAACCCCAGCACTGATTTGAAGGAGCAAAAAAATATTTAGGATAGTCACTTTCTCCCTTTCTGTACTTAAATTGATCTTGAAGAAAATTACTAGAATATTTTTTGCCTCAAATGGCAAATGCCCCAAAATTGGTCTCCTTACTTCATTTCCATTCTCCTGACCTCTGTTTTCACCTATAAACTTGAGGTGGGTAGGAAAAGCCCTTCCCAGGCCTGCCCAACTGCAGTGGTGGCTCTTAACCACAAGTGGACGCTCTGTGGGCAATGCCACCTTTGAGGGGCAGCAGCCTCCCCTACGGGACCTCCCCACTTACCTCCTAGCACTTTGTTTCCTAGAAGGTAGGGAGGGCTGAGCATGAGAATCTGCAAGGTATCCCTGACTGCCTTGACTTGCCGCTGGTCATCGCCTTCTTTCCCTGTGACATTTCTGCTCAAAATAGCTGCTGTCCCTAGGGTGGCTGCCATTGCAATTCAGGAAGGTCTGTGTTGTTCAATCTTTTATGGTGGAGTGTTGGGGCTTAAACACTCAAAAAACTAAGAGTCCCAGTAAAATCAGCAGCCTTCGTGGAAAATAGAAATGAAAGCTCAGGTGTGATCTAGGAATTGGAATAAATTGTTGTGAGTTTAAACTATGATAATTCAAAATGGATGTAAGCAGAGAAATGCAGAATCATTTTAAAGAAATAGCCCTGTCGTTTGGCCAGCAGGCCCTGCCTGAAACCTGAGTCTTCGCGCGCGCGTGCGCGCGCGCGCACACACACACACGCACACACACACACACACGCAGGAAGAGGAAGAGTGGCTGCGGGGATATCAGCCAGCAGATCTCCCTTGAGACCAGGTTGTCAGTGTCCACCCACACCCTGAGGCTGATCTGGTTCCTGGGACAAGTTGGCAGAGTGTGGAGATGGGCAGATCTCCCCACCCACCCCCACTCATCAATGGCCTTCAGTCCTAGCTGGGCTCCTCCAGCCCATCTCAATATGATCTGGCTTCCTGGTAGGTGCTGGGGGCTGGGAATGTGCTCCCTCAGGCCCTGCCCTGGCAGGTCTAGTGCTCCCTGGAAATAAGCAGGTTGGCATTCTGGTTCCGGACTGCAACATGAGTGCTGAATGTGAGTCAGCAGGACCCTCAATAAGGCCTCTGCCCTCTGCCAGACCTTTGGGTGGGGAAGAGACAACCAGTTTGGATTCAGAGCGGGGTATTCCATCTTGGGCCTCCATGTGCCAGCAATGTGACCCTGGACAAGTCATTCACCCTTTGTGGCCCCAATTCCTTTTCCTTAATACAGGATGACAATATATGTATGGACTTGAAATTTAGGGCGTCAGAGCCTGCGGGAGGGCCTGGATACGGGGAATCACGTGGCATTCCTAGGACGAACCTCAGCGTGGTGGCCTCCCCGCTGATCTAGGCGATTCCTTGCCCCTTCCTGCCCATGTTTATTCCCCTCTCCCACTCCTCCAGACCCTCTGGAAGCTTCGAGAATCAAGCTTCACTTCTCCCAGCCCAGCCATTTCCAATGTGGGTCCCTGCCCCGGGCGGACAGCCGAGAACCGCGAGAACGCGGGGCTGCAAGCGGGGGCGGGTAAAGCCCCAGAGGAACCGAGCCCCTACCCCGCCCCGCGACGAGGAGGGGAGGATGACGTCACCCGGCTCGCGCGCCCCCTGGCGGAAGCACCGCCCCACTTCTCTGCGCATCTCAGCCCCGGTGGGTGGGGCCCAGGCTGCGCGTCAGACCAAGTCCACTGCTCCCTGTGTCCCAGTGACCTTGAGCCAGGCGCTCGGTCTCAAGGTCGCTCCTCTGTAAAGCAGGGACAGTAACATTGGTCCTGCCTCCCGCGCGGGTCGTAAATCTCCGCTCTGTGCTCACTGTCTTACCTATATGGTCTCATCCCACGTCCCACTGACTCTCTAAAGTGATGACTTGCTGTGCTCATTTTACGCCAGAAAACTGAGGCTGAAAGGTTAAATGGTGGAAAAATATTCTGTAAACTGCAAAGTACCAGGTAAATATAAAGCAATCTCTGTCTCTCTCTCTCACTCTCTCTCACACACACACACACACACACACACACACACACACACACACACACACACAGAGTTACCAAGCAGTGTAGGGGACAGAAAGTTACAGGCATCATGTAGCACCATAAGGCAAGGTGGTCGAACTTCCTCCCTGGTCAGTGAAGCATTCCCCTGAGAATCATCTCCTCTTTTTACATCCCCATGGGGCCCAAGCCTCCCAGGATACTGAACTCTCATCTCATCCTGCCCAGGTGAAACCAGCGAAGTCCTTCCTGCCGTCTAACCCCAGCTCCTCCTGTGTGGTTTCCTCACCACCCAGCAGCCCTATCACAGCCCTACCAATCTGAGTGGAGGTGGGCCAGGCAGGCACTGAGCCCAGTACATGGCCCAGAAATCCAGCCAGTTGGGACCTGCACACTGAAAAAGAGTGACTTGTGCCTGAGACAGGACAGGTGGCAGGCAAAATAGTTAAGTAGGTCAGGGTTGTTTGTGGTGCCATCTGCCCCTATACTTCCTCTGACTGTGATCTGCTCTGGGCTGAATAGATTTGGGGTTAAGTTTTATCTTCTTAGTCAAAGGGGACCTTGAACACTGAACCTATGCCCAAGACAAAAAGGAATGCCTTGTGGGCGTGATGACAGGAGGAAGACAGACATTTTGGACTGGGCTGACAATAGCAGGCAGGCAGGACTCAGTCACCCCACTTAGGCCGCTGACATGAAAAGCAAGACAGTCATTTGTGTATTAATAGAGTAGGTTACAAAGATGCCCAGTTTATAATTCAAGAATGGTTTAGACCACAATTTCTGGCCCTGTTTCACGACACTACTCTAAGTGATTTTGAGGAAAACTTTGTGGCCTTAAATCCTCATGCTGGAAAAGGTGAAAGGCTGAAATTTAATATGCTGAGTAGTAAAGTTAAGAAAACAGAAAAAGAATAACAGAGCTGATACAAAGACAGTAGGAATAATGAGATAATAAAAAGTAAGCACAAATTTTAAAAGCTAGCATTCTGGGAGGCCGAGGCGGGCGGATTGTTTGAGCTCAGGAGTTCGAGACTAGCCTGAGCAACAGCGAGACCCCATCTCTACTAAAAAATAGAAAGAAATTAATCAGACAACTAAAACTATATAGAAAAAATTAGCCGGGCATGGTGGTGCATGCCTGTAGTCCCAGCTACTCGGGAGGCTGAGGCAGAAGGATTGCTTGAGCCCAAGAGTTTGAGGTTGCTGTGAGCTAGGCTGATGCCACGGCACTCTAGCCCGGGCAACGGAGTGAGACTCTGTCTCAAAAAAAAAAAAAAAAAAAAAAAAAATTTTAAAAGCCAGAAACAAATATATGAAGATGAATATAAATAAGGCAAAGCTTTGATGAAATTGAACAAGAAAAAAAAAGGGATGAGACATGAAAAACTATTTCAGGAATGAAGAAGAAAATATACTTTAGATAGGAGAGATTTAAAAGATAGTAAAAGAAAACAGCCCTCTCTTTGCCCTTCCTTTGGCTCTCCCTTTGCTGCGACAATGGGTTCAGTTGTCATCTGTGGCATATGTCTCATGCTCTGTAAACTTATATCGTGCTCTTGCCCTATAATCCTACCTTTCTCTCCTCAATAAACCTCATTTTCATGCTTGCCTAAAAAAAATAATAAAATAAAACATACTAAAAGAAAATAGTAGGCCCATATTTAAAACTTTGAAGAAACATCCAGAAAAATTATTAAACAAAATTGATTCACGGAGAAGTAGAAAACTATTCAAAAAATTGAATCCTTAGTTAAAATGTTTTCATATGGAAAAAAACAGACCTGGGTAGTTTCTATGGGTGAGTTCTACAAAACTTAAAGAAATAGATCATTTCGGTTTAATATTAGAAAGTTTAGGCCGGGCGCGGTGGCTCACGCCTGTAATCCTAGCACTCTGGGAGGCCAAGGCGGGCGGATCGTCCTGAGCTCAGGAGTTCGAGAACAGCCTGAGCAAGAGCGAGACCCCGTCTCTACTAAAAATAGAAAAGAAATTAATTGGACAGCTAAAAATATATAGAAAAAATTAGCCAGGCATGGCGGCGCATGCCTGTAGTCCCAGCTACTCAGGAGGCTGAGACAGTAGGATTGCTCGAGCCCAGGAGTTTGAGGTTGCTGTGAGCTAGGCTGACGCCATGGCACTCACCCCAGGCGAGAGAGTGAGACTCTGTCTCAAAAAAAAAAAAAAAAAAAAAAAGTTTATTAATGAATTAACCGTATAAATAGATTAAGGAAATTTAAAAAATAATATTGTCAATAGATGCAGAAAAATAATGACACCTATTCAGATTAAAATGTATAGCAAGTTAGGACTATAAAGAGTAAATACCATATTCAATGGGAAAGTGTTAGAAGCTTTCTTTTCTGATCAGGAATGAGGCGGGGATGCCCAGAATCAGTTTCCACTCATCATTGTTCTGCAGGTCCTAGCTGGTGTAGTAAAACATGAAATAAGAGATATAAAAATGAGAAAAAGGAGAAACCAAACTGTCATTGTTCTCAGATGATGTACTTGTACCTAGAAAACACCAAAAAATTGACAGAAAAATTAAGAATTAATATGGTAGTTTACTAAGTTGCTAGATCAATAAGCAAATATCAGTTGTTTTTCTAACTCTCTGGAAAACAGAAAATAAACAAAAATTTCCATTTGCCACGGCATCAAAAAATAGGCGGGGTGCCGGTGGCTCACGCCTGTAATCCTAGCACTCTGGGAGGCCAAGGCGGGTGGATTGTTTGAGCTCAGGAGTTCGAGACCAGCCTGAGCAAGAGCGAGACCCCACCTCTACTAAAAATTAGAAAGAAATTAATCGGCCAACTAAAAATATATAGAAAAAATTAGCCTGGCATGGTGGCTCATGCCTGTAGTCCCAGCTACTCGGGAGGCTGAGGCAGTAGGATCACTTGAGCCCGGGAGTTTGAGGTTGCTGTGAGCTAGGCTGACGCCATGGCACTCACTCTAGCCCTGGCAAAAACAGTGAGACTCTGTCTCAAAAAAACAGAAAAAAAAAAAAAGAATAGGCGGGGTGCAGTGGCTCACACCTGTAATCCTACCACTTCGGGAGGCCGAGGTGGGAGGATTGCTCAAGGTCAGGAGTTCAAGACTAGCCTGAGCAAGAGTGAGACCCCATCTCTAAAAAAAAAATAGAAAAACTAGCTGGGAGTGGTGGTGCATGCCTGTAGTCCCAGCTACTCAGGAGGCTGAGGTGGAAGGATTGCTTGAGCCCAGGAGTTTGAGGTTGTAGTTTGCTATGATGCCACTGTGTTCCAGCCTGGGCACCAGAGCAAGACCCTGTCTCGTTAAAAAAAAAAAAAAAAAAAAAAAATATATATATATATATACACACATATATATTAACAATAAAGTGAGCAGAAGTTGTATATGACTTATCTTGTGTCCCAGCGGAATATGAAAACACAGGCAAAGAGATGGAGTCCACGCTGGCTGTGCAGACATGTCCGATTGTCCAGTGTGTCTGAAAGTCAGGCCCATTGGCACAGGAGGGTGTCAGTTATGGGTATTCCCTGTGGAATTCAGAGATCTAAGCCTCAAGGAACTGGAAAGGTCCCGAAAGTGACAGGACACACCTGGCAAGCACTGAGTTTGGGAGGCTGCTTATTCTGGGGGTTCAAGATATACAGCTATTCCGCATGCTCATAACATCCCTAATGTCCAGTTGTTTTATTCATCCACTGAGCCTTATCTAACACCCCTCAGTTGCTTTCCTGAACCCCTTCAAAGGCCTCTGCCCAGGCTGAGTCTCTGAGCTCCCTGCAAGACTTCATTTAACTTTATCTAGCTCAGGGGTCTGCAAACCTTTTCTGTAAAAGGTAGGAGAGTAAATATTTTAGAGTTTGCAAGCTATATGGTTTCTGTCACAATCATTAACTCTGCCATGGTATATGACACAGAAGCAGCCAAAGACAAGATGTAAACAACTATGGCTGTATTTCAACAAAACTTCATGGACATTGAAATTCAAATTTCATATAATTTTCACATGTAAAAACAGTATCTTTATTTTGATTTTTTTTTTCAACTATTATTGATAAAAAGTGTAAAAACCATTCCCAGCCTACAGGCCATTTGAAAACGAGCAACAGGCCCATTAGCTGCAGGCCCATGTTTGTTAATTCCTGCTTCACCGGGCCACCCTCCAATGCCAGAGCTGGGCCGATGAGGCCTCATCAGTAATAAAGGGTATCCTGGGAATACCAGTGGTTGTAAGTGCCGCTGAAAATAAGGATTCTGAAGACTTAGCAGGTTCTAAGTCTGACTCTGATAATCTTCGGTGGCTTCCCTCACCCTTAAGGTCAGAGCTTAATTAACATGGCATCTGCAGCCCTCTGTGACCCAACCGGCATCTCCAGGCCCACTTTCAACTCCTCATGCCACCCCTGGGGTTCACAAGCTATGGTCCCTCTTTCGAGGCTTTGTGCCTTTCCATGCTTTTCCCTTTCCTGGGAGTAGTCCTGTGCCAGCCGGAGGGCAAGCAAAGGGGCAGAGCCAGGCCAGACATGGTTGTCCGCAGCTCACTGGCCAGGGGCATGGCCTAGGAGCTCTGGCGTCAGGGCTGAAGGGGAACAACTTGGTTCTAGCGGCCTGGAGCAAGCCGCACACCGGCCAGCGTCTTCATGCGGTGTCCAGGAGCTCCCGCCACCCTGAAGCAGCTCCTGGAGACCCTCTCTTTCCAGGATCAAGCAGCTGCAGGAGGGGCGAGGGCGGGGAAACCAGCTTAAGAAACAGCTTGAAGAGCCGGTCAAAGGAGGGCGCATGTCCCTGTGCTTTGTGTTTGGGGAGGGTGCCTCTGGTAGCGACCCTGTCCCCACTCTTAAGTTTGCAGGAGGCGCCTGCACGAGCCGCCCTAGCCGCCGGTGTGTCGTGTGATTGATGGGGGAAAGGAGGGATCAGCCTATCCCTCCCTCTACACTTCATCTCATCCCCGAGGCGGTGCGGGGCACGCAGGTCCTGCTCGCGGCCGCTGACAGTAAATGGGACGGAACCAGCCTCCAGCCACCTTCGCCTTAGACCCGGGCGGAGACCCGCACCGGGCGCAGCAGCTGCAAAGATACTCCCTAGGCGGCACCTGGAGAGGCGGAGCCTCGAGAGGAGGCGGCGGGCGAGGGCGGGACCGCCGAGATAGCCCTGGAAACTGCTGGAAGTGTCTCAGAACCGCCGCCTCCGCTCCTTCCGCCGCAGGCCGGCAAAGAGTTCTCGGCTGCAGAGGCCGGCGCCCCTCCCCGCAGGCGGAGCTACGGCCTGCGGCGAACCGCCTACCTTTTCCCTGGCGCCGTAAGTCGGGATCTGCGGCTGCCCAAAGTTGGGTACCGAATGTCACACCGTCCCCCGTCGGGACGCGAGATGCGTAGTACAGACTCTAGGAAGAAAATCGGGTCTGGGAGCAGTGGTCCCAATGCCTAGCCACCCCCGCTCTTTTTGGGTGTCCCCGAAGCCCCGGTCTCTTGGGTGTGGGGGCGCCTGCCTCATAGGTTTTCGGAGACGTTAGTGGGCGTCCTCGTCCGAAGATCCACCGTTTATACCCCATGAGCACTTCCAATCCCTAATCCTGGTGGGGTCATGGCCTGGACGTGCAGATAGGGGGCTGTGAACACAAGCAAACGTTATGTGAAAGAACCTGTACATGGGTCTCGATGCAAAGTGAGGCCGGACGCTCGGGCTCCTTCCTGCCCGCGCCCTCGCCCCTATTTCGGACCATGACGTCAAGGGGGCGGGCCGCAGGACGTGCGAGGTTGACGAGCATCCTCCTTTAAGGCGGAGGGATCCGGCGGTGGGAGGCTGTGTTGTGCTCCGCCTTATATAGGGCAACTGGGCGCGCACAGTAGCTCTCTTGAGTTACCCCCGCCTTGCCTCAGTGTGGTGCGTGAGGCGGACAGCCCGGATCCTCCCTGTTCTGTCTAGTACTTGCAGACCTTTTCTTCCAAGGTAAGGCCGCGAGCTTCTCCCTCTCGCCCCTTTCCCTCGAGTGCTCTTTCGTGATGCTTTCGTCCTTTTTGTCCTTTCAAAGGCGCAGATACCGTGATAGGGCGGCCTAGTGGGGTAACACTGCTAATTTTTCTCGGGGATGGTAGGGGTGGTAGGTGAGGGTTCTTGAGTTTTTTTTCGTTCTTCTCCAGTGTGTCTTGGCGGCGGGGCTTCCGCCAGGCGGCGGGTAGCCTTGGGGAGGTGGCCGGCGGAGCGGGCTGAGGCAGTGGGCAGCTGCACGTGGTGGCCGCGCCCGCTCGGTACGCTGCCATATTTGTCCCTCCACTTCCGGACGCGGTACGGGGCGCCGGAGGCAGGGTGGTGGCGAGGGGTGCACACTTGGGTGACTCAGCACAGCCCATCGGGACCCACCTTTCCTATTGGATGCGTTTTTACAAGCCTTTTTGGTTGTGTTCTTTCTGCGGAGATCCATGAGGAGGGAGAACCGTTTTCGTTCTGAAGGCCCCTAGTGTTTTCTCCTTCCAGATTTTTCCTGCTGTCCCGGTGGAGGAGGGGCGGAGAGGAGGCAGGCTCTGGGAGATTCATGCACTCCTTCCCCCGCCTCTTCCTGGGAACTGAGATTGTTCTGGAAGCTTCTGGATCCTGGCGCCCCGCCCTAAGTGCCCGGATGCTGGGGCGAACGGAGGGTGCGCGGCGACGCCCCCTCCTCGCGTGGCCTCGGCCGACGCATGTCAGGCAGTGACGAGGGTGGCTGTGGCCACCATCTTACTCGTGTTGGGTTTAGTGCTGTACTGTGGTGGTTTGTGCAGTGAGGAGTTTCGGTGGAGCTCTTGCCTCATCGATTTTTTGTCCTGATCTAATTGACCTTTGGGCGGCATACCGCATGGATCTGGGGCTTTATTTTGCCTTGCTTTGTGGGGCAGCAATCCTGCACATTCGCTGGACTTAGGAGATCCTTAAGGAGGAATAGTTTAAAACAGTGCCGTTTTTCTGTTACATTAGTTATTTTATGCTCCCCCGAGTTAAAAATCCCGTAGTTAGTGCTGTTTACAAATAGAAGTGCATAGGGATTTCTTGGTGTTCTTACACCTAGATACTTGGGTTGGGGCCGGCATTCTGAGTTTCTAATGAGCTACTGGGTGATGCTGAAGCTGCTGGTCATCAACTCTTTAAGTAGCTGGGCTCCAGGGTACCTTCCAAAAAATCTGACTTAATGTTGGGTTGAAGAATGCTTTACTTATTTTCTCCCTCTGAATTGGCTTCTCACTTAAGGTGTGGCTTGAGGTCTTTGAAGAAAAGGCTCTTTCAGTCTCTTGGGAGGGGGGATAGTGTTCACCTTAAGGCATTTTGAATCCTGAATCCTTTTAATCGTTGGATTAAAACAGATGAACCTTGGGATTCTTAAGTATGGGGCCATCACGTTCTTTTGTAATTATTGACCATTTTAATTTTAGATGCCTGAGGAAGTGCACCATGGAGAGGAGGAGGTGGAGACTTTTGCCTTTCAGGCAGAAATTGCCCAGCTCATGTCTCTCATCATCAATACCTTCTATTCGAACAAAGAAATTTTCCTTCGGGAGCTGATTTCTAATGCTTCTGATGTGAGTGCTCTGGTTTTCTCCATTGGTGTGTTTATTTTTGAGCGATCTAAAAGGACAGGGAGTGGTTTGATGTTCAGTGGGGGCTGCTGTTGAAGGGAATAAACTAGCAGCTATTCTGGAAAGATACACCTTATTCTATGTGGCCATCTTGAGCTTGAAATGGAAAGATCTGGACTATGTTCAGGACAAATGGGGTAATGTAACCGTAGTTTTTAGGCTTCAAGTTAAGGGGTAGTCAGTATTGAGGCCTGTTTGAGTAAACCAAAAGATTTCCTTTGGGAGAAGAGATGGGCTTTGAGGGAACAAAAATAACTTACTGTTTGTATTATTTTCAGGCCTTGGACAAAATTCGTTATGAGAGCCTGACAGACCCTTCCAAGTTGGACAGTGGTAAAGAGTTGAAAATTGACATCATCCCCAACCCTCAGGAACGCACTCTGACTTTGGTGGACACAGGCATTGGCATGACCAAGGCTGATCTCATAAATAATTTGGGAACCATTGCCAAGTCTGGTACTAAAGCATTTATGGAGGCTCTACAGGTATGTGGCAATTTTGCTACACACGAATCACATTCATCAACGTTCTTTGGCTTGCTCTTGCTTTAAAACTTGTGCTTGACTTTTTAAAAAACTTGTTGGTAGGCTGGTGCAGACATCTCCATGATTGGGCAGTTTGGTGTCGGCTTTTATTCTGCCTACCTGGTGGCAGAGAAAGTGGTTGTGATCACAAAGCACAACGATGATGAACAGTATGCCTGGGAATCTTCTGCTGGGGGTTCCTTCACTGTACGTGCTGACCATGGTAAGTTGGCTTTACCTATTATAAGATCACTGATTTAGAATTTTCTGGAAGAACCAATGGTAGAAATTTTGAACATTCTATCTGTAAGGTAGTTTTGTTTTTATTTTCATTTCTTTATACTCTATTATGATTGATTCTTTCCAGGTGAGCCCATTGGCAGGGGTACCAAAGTGATCCTTCACCTTAAAGAAGATCAGACAGAGTACTTAGAGGAGAGGCGGGTCAAAGAAGTAGTGAAGAAGCACTCACAGTTCATAGGCTATCCCATCACCCTTTATGTGAGTATGGACTTTGTAACCCTTTTCCTTTTACATGCAGGATGTCTCCTACTCTGGAGACTCTCATCATCTCTGGCTTTTGCTTTCCCTGATAATTTGTATCCCCAAACTGTTTTTGGTAATTTAGTTGGAGAAGGAACGAGAGAAAGAAATCAGTGATGATGAAGTAGAAGAGGAGAAAGGTGAGAAAGAAGAGGAAGATAAAGATGATGAAGAGAAGCCCAAGATTGAAGATGTTGGTTCAGATGAGGAGGATGACAGCAGTAAGGATAAGAAAAAGAAAACCAAGAAGATTAAAGAGAAATACATTGATCAGGAAGAGCTAAACAAGACCAAGCCCATTTGGACCAGAAACCCTGATGACATCACCCAGGAGGAGTATGGAGAATTTTACAAGAGCCTCACCAATGACTGGGAAGACCACTTGGCAGTCAAGGTGAGAAGCCTCGTGTGTTGTGTTGACTCAGCTGTAGAGGAGTAGGTAGAAGAGTGTTGCCAGGTAGTAGGCACATGGAACTTGCCCAACTGGGCAGCTGAGAACTCTGAAAGCCATGGAGCCCTGTGAATTCACTTACTGATGACCCTGCCATGGTGGAGAAATGCTGTCCCTTTCAGTGATCTCACTTTGTCCCTGGTAGAAATCTCGGTAATGCCCATGACAGCCTTACACATGTAGGATTCTGATTAAGGTGGTTATTTTCTTACTAAAGGATTGTATACAGCCATTACCATTCTAGATTGGTTTAGGTCATTAGGGCCTAATTGTGGTCCTCTACCTATAATATCTGCTTGATCCTCCTTAAGCACTAGGGTTAATTGTTCCAGTTTCAGATAATTTGGTGTTGGGGCTATGCTCTTGTCCCGAAATAGACTACTGGCTTATCTTGGGTTTCTTCCCTTCAGCACTTCTCTGTAGAAGGTCAGTTGGAATTCAGGGCACTGCTGTTCATCCCTCGTCGGGCTCCCTTTGACCTCTTTGAGAACAAGAAGAAAAAGAACAACATCAAACTTTATGTCCGTCGTGTATTCATCATGGACAGCTGTGATGAGTTGATACCAGAGTATCTCAGTGAGTATCTCCTTGGCCTAATTTAGTTGGGGAAGAGTTAGGCCTTCAGCATTCTATTGGAACTAATGTCTTATACTAGATAATTAACAGTTCCCTGCAACATAGTAATAGGGGGTTCTGGGAACAGTAGAGCCTTCTGTTCATACCTGGATGCCCAGGCCTGGTCTAGCTGTTTTTACTAAGCTTTCTACCTTGATTGATGGCAGACTTTATCCGTGGTGTGGTTGACTCGGAGGATCTTCCTCTGAACATCTCCCGAGAAATGCTTCAGCAGAGCAAAATCTTGAAAGTCATTCGCAAAAACATTGTTAAGAAGTGCCTTGAGCTCTTCTCTGAGTTGGCGGAAGACAAAGAAAACTACAAGAAATTCTATGAGGCGTTCTCTAAGAACCTGAAGGTGAGGAAGCAAATGCTTATTCCATTGATTACTTCCTTAATTATGATAAAGTTTTCATACAGAGAGTTAGGTTATTTCCAATTAAGTTTGTTTTTTCTCTTCCTACTTTTAAAGCTTGGAATACATGAGGACTCCACTAACCGGCGACGCCTGTCTGAGCTGCTGCGCTATCATACATCCCAGTCTGGAGATGAGATGACTTCTCTGTCAGAATATGTCTCTCGAATGAAGGAAACACAGAAGTCCATCTATTACATCACTGGTGTGTTGGAACCTTGGTCTTATCAAAGCCATTTTCTGGGTGGGGGCATATCCAGGGCTATTTAGGAACTGGCAATATGAGGCATTTTGGTCCCCCTGAGTTGCATTTAATAACCTTCCAGGTGAGAGCAAAGAGCAGGTGGCCAACTCTGCTTTTGTGGAGCGAGTGCGGAAGCGGGGCTTTGAGGTGGTGTATATGACTGAGCCCATTGATGAGTACTGCGTGCAGCAGCTCAAGGAGTTTGATGGGAAGAGCCTGGTCTCAGTTACCAAGGAGGGCCTGGAGCTACCTGAGGATGAGGAGGAGAAGAAGAAGATGGAGGAGAGCAAGGCAAAGTTTGAGAACCTCTGCAAGCTCATGAAGGAAATCTTGGATAAGAAGGTCGAGAAGGTAAGCAGCTCTGGGACTAGGATGTATTTTGAATACTTTGGGAGAGCCTCCCTCTGAATCCCATGTTGATACACTACACAGTGGTTGAGGCATCCTATTCTGTTTTTTTGATTTTTTTTTTTTTTTTTTGTGGAGACAGTCTCACTCTGTTGCCTTGGCTAGAGTGCTGTGGCGTCAGCCTAGCTCACAGCAATCTCAAACTCCTGGGCTCAAGCAATCCTACTGCCTCAGCCTCCCGAGTAGCTGGGACTATAGGCATGCGTCACCATGCCCGGCTATTTTTTCTGTATATTTTTAGTTGTCCAGCTAATTTCTTTCTATTTTTTTTTAGTAGAGATGGGGTCTCGCTCTTACTCAGGCTGGTCTCCAGCGCCTGAGCTCAAACAATCCTCCCACCTCGGCCTCCCAGAGTGCTAGGATTACAGGTGTGAGCCACTGTGCCCAGCCCTTATTCTGTTTAGAGCCTGCTTGGCTCTTGTTCTTTCTTCTAGCCAGGTTTATGGCTATTTTTATAAAATTTGGCCAAGATTAGGTATTGCTTCAGCTTTACCCTTTTTCTTTGAGACAGCATCTTGCTCTGTCCCAGGGTAGAGTGCAGTGGCATCATCATAGGTCATTGCAATCTCAAACTCCCGGATTTAAGCAATCCTTATGCCTCAGCCCCTTCATTAGCTGGGACTCTACAAGTGGGAGTCACCATGCCCAGCTAATTTTCACATTTTTTTATAGAGATGAGGTCTTGTTATGTTGTCCAGGCTAGTCTTGAATTCCCAGGCTCAAGGGGTTCTTCCACTTTTCCCTTCCAAAGTGTTGGGATTACAAGTGTGAGCCTCTGTACCCTGCCTGCTTTAGGTACTTACTTACGAGAGTAGGAACTAAATACCATCATTTTCACCTTAAAATATTAATTGATCTAGTGCAAATCCACTGTTCTTATGACTGTCCATAGGTGACAATCTCCAATAGGCTTGTGTCTTCACCCTGCTGCATTGTGACCAGTACCTATGGCTGGACAGCCAACATGGAGCGGATCATGAAAGCCCAGGCGCTTCGGGACAACTCTACAATGGGCTACATGATGGCCAAAAAACACCTGGAGATAAACCCTGACCACCCCATTGTGGAGACACTGCGACAGAAGGCTGAGGCAGACAAAAATGACAAGGCTGTCAAGGACCTGGTGGTGCTGCTATTTGAAACCGCGCTGCTCTCCTCTGGCTTCTCCCTTGAGGATCCACAGACCCACTCCAACCGCATCTACCGCATGATCAAGCTAGGCTTAGGTAAGTAGCCTTGATACTAGTTACTAGTGTGACTAGGAGTTGTGGAACTGGTCTCTAGGACAGATTGGACTTAATGCCATTGGGTCAAGTCTCACGTGGCTCTCTTTTTCCTTTAGGCATTGATGAAGATGAAGTGACAGCAGAGGAACCCAGTGCTGCTGTTCCTGATGAGATCCCACCCCTTGAGGGTGATGAAGATGCATCTCGCATGGAAGAAGTAGATTAGGAGTTTATACTTGGAAACCCTGTGCCCTCTGTATAGTGTCCCCATGGTCCCCACAGCCTTGAGTGGCCCTGTCCCACTTGGCTTCCTCTGCTAATGTCTAGTTTTTTCTCTCCTGTCCTTGTGTCTAAGGCAGGAAACAAGGGCTTCAAAGCCCCATTCCCTTCCTAATTTGACAAGGGGATTGGATGTTGTGCGTTGTTTTTATTTTGTTCTGAAATTAAAGTATGCCGAATAAACAAGATGCAGTTTTATACAGTTATGCTCTCCCTTGTAAAGTGGATATAATGCTGCCTTTCCTTAGCTTCTAAATCCCCCAGCTTTTACCTTGCAAGTTGTTGGTTTTTCTGGTTTATGTATGTTGTACTAAGAGTCATTGGAAATGCAGCTTAGAATTCAGCCTGAAGCAAAAGGTAGTTTAGAACTACCATGTATGCCCTCAGTCAACCAAAACACAGCAAGTCCATTGCAGCAATTTAATTTAATAAAATAAAATTATAAGAGCAAAAAGTTACATTTCTTAAGTACCAAAACCTCTTTGAGCAGAGCCTAGGGATCCAGGAACACCAGGTGGTGTTGCTGGGCAGGGCTCTCTATTTCCCCTTCCTCAGCACAGCACCATCTTTTACCCTCCTGGGAAAGCATTTGGAGCCTACACCATTTGTGCTTTTCTCACTGGAGTAAGAAATACAGGTACCTGTGGAGGAGGGGGAGGCCAAAAGGTGGTGGAGCCAACAGCCAGGGCAGGACTTCAGGGAATGAGGAGGGAGGAGCTGTGCAAGGTACCTCTGTCCCCTGGAGCCTTTACCCCCCAACCCCCTATACTGAGGACTGTCTACCCTGGGGCTTAGAAGAACCTGCATAGGGGAGGATGGCTGACTATTAAGGCAAAGGGGAGAGCTGCCTCCTGGGCTCTCCACCTCCAGCTGCAGAGCTGGTCTGATACTGAGAAAACACCTGCATTTTGCCCCAGAACCAGGGCCTCTGATGAGTTACAGTAGGAGAGGAATTACGACACGGTGAGAGGGTCCTATTTTACTTTCACCCCTCTGGACCCCTCTACCCTACTCAAACTTTCTGCACAGGGGACTCAACAGGTACAGCTTTCTTTCCCCGTTGCTTCAGCCGGCCCCGGGCATAGACACGGAGCAGGAGGGCAGCAAAGACCACAGCTACCCCCATCCCTCCCACCACAGTGACAGTGTGGCCATAGAGGAGACAGGAAAGAAGGATGGCAAAGGCCTGGCGGAGGGTCATGATTATGGTGAAGACAGCGGCCCCGAACTGCCCGATGGTGTAGAAGATGAAGAGCTGGCCACATGCAGAACAGACTGAGAGAAGCAGGGCGTGGGCAGCAAACTCGCTGTGTCGTCCCATGAAGCGGGTCCCCTCCAGGAGGGCCCCCTGCTCTAGCAGTGAGCCTACTGTGAAAAGGCAGGAGAAGAAATTGACCCCAAACATCATTTGCACTGATGACATCTTATAGGCAAACAGGGCATCCTGCCAGTTTGAGGTGAAGCTGTCAAAAGCAATGTAGCCTGCCAGTAATATGAGGCCTGACAGTGTGGTGGCCGGGGAGCTGCGTGGCTCTGGTCCACTGGACAGCAGAAACATGCTGACCCCAATGGAGATGAGGCCAGCTGTCAGGTATTCCCAGTGTTCATAGCTGCGTCGAGACACCAGCTTTCCCATCAGCATGACAGGGATCACCTTAGAGGCCTTGGCCAGCACCTGGGTGGGGAAGCTGACAAACTTGAGAGCTTCATATTGGCACCAGCTGCTAAGCACATTGGACAGGCTGGCAAAGGAGTACCGGTACATTGGTGCCCCATGCCGGGGCTGCTTGCAGAGAATGCAGGAGAAACCAGCCACAATCAGTGCCAGCACTCGGTTCATTAGCACCAGGAACTGTGAGTCTGTGAAGCGCTCACCCGGTGATACAGCCGTGGCCCCATAACTGCGGGTCATCACTCTTTCCTGTAGCACACCCCAAGTCAGGTAAGACACCTGGGTGGGGGAGGGTGGAGACAGAAGACAATAAGCAAGAGACAGAAGGAAACAGATCTCACCCTCTTCCTCAGGATGATGTCTAAATGACTTAAACGACAGCATACAGTTTTTGGTTCCTCTGTAGTAGTTTCCTCTCCCCTCCCCAGTGTGGATCCACCTTGTAGGAAATCAAGCCTGGGTGAAAAAATAACAAATGCTTTGGGACTGCCCAGATCTTGTCTGTCCCCACAGTATGCGTATGTTACAGCTGACTCCATCCAAAGTATTTGTGGTCAGCATGTTAGCACCCCTCTCACATGCAGTACTGGGAGAAGGCTGAGTGCCCCCCACCCCAAACTTTTATCAGTGGGCTTACAGTACATGGGACACAAAAGTGTCCCCAGGAGGGAAGTATAATAATGGCACAGTAGAAATCACAGAAAAGAGGGCAAGAGAAGGCCCCTCTTCTGCACTAGACATCATGAAATAACACCATACAGTTAACTTTCTGTACCAGTGCCGGAGAGGGGAAGAGGAGGAAAGAAAAGACAGCATTTCCCCCAAACACTTCCAACATGGTGGTGCAGTGTGCCCCTGAGAGGAGGAGGACACAACACACCAACCCCCAAACCTCTGGGACTGGTATGATGGAAACTTCAGTTTCACAAAGTCCCTGCCCACCAGGACCCGATCCATGAAGAGAAGCAGAACCTGCCTACCTGGAGCCCCATGGCACAGAAGAGCAGCTTCAGGGCCTGCCACAGGGGGGTGGTCTCTGATGTCTCTGTCCGAGAAGCCAGAGGAACCTCCTCAGAGGCCTTGGGCTCATTGCCAAACACACAGGCTTTCACCAGGGGAAAGCAGAGACCCCTGCCTGAAGAAGGCACACAAAGTCAAGCCCCAAATCTTCTCCACAGCACCTCATCTCCCCCAGAGCAACCAGCCTGCCCTGTTGTCCCACCTGCTGGCCTCCCTCCCTCCCTTTCCAAGTTATATCCCGGTTGGACTGCACCCGCAATTCCGACCTAGGTCACTCGCCCCGCCCTTTCTTCACACACCTGTCTCCAGGTAGTTCTTCCTCCTAAAGTATTGCACCAGGAAGTAGCCAGGTACCATAAAGCTGGCATAGCCAGCAGCATTCACCAAAAACCGGAAAAACCATAGCTGGGTCCATGACTCCGGAGGGGCTTCAGGAGTCTCCCCGCCTGCACCCAAGGCGGGGAGCGCAGCCATCACCACCACTGCCCACCACCTGCAGGGGCAGCGGACGTAAGGATCAAGGTGCAGTTCCTCATCCCCTCGGCCCTCCAGAGGGGACCACACTGGAGAAGGGCCCAGGCTCCTCCCCGCCCCCCTCCGCTACAGCCTAGCCCGGACAAAGAGCCTCTCTCTCTCTCTCTCTCTCTCTCTCTCTCTCGTAGAAGCCGGCGTTGGCCAGGCAGAGCTTCCTCCTTCCCCGGGGGCAGACCCGCCCCTCGGGCCACACAGGTCCCCTCTGTTCCCTCCAGCGCTAGCCCGCAGCTCAGGCCAGACGCGGCGCCCCCTCCCCCCGCACCGCCCTCCACGTTCCCGGAAAACCAGGGTCCCTAACCCCTCCGCCGGACACTCCCGAAGCCCTCCAAGGAGCACGAGACCACGCCGCGGCCCCCATCCCCGCCGGTTCCAGACAGGGCTATTCCGGCCGGCAGCCGGGACCCCACCCGGCCCCCGCAAGCCGAGGCAAGGCAGTCACGTGGCCCAGGGGCTCGGTCACGTGGGCTCGCGCTGCCCTAGCCCCCCCACCTGGCGTCCATGGTCCAGGCCGCGTGGGGCGGAGCGGGGGCCGGGGAATGCGAGTCCCCGGGCCGCACGCGCCCTCCGCTCCCGCCGCCGCCTCCGGGTACAGCCAGTGAGCAAGCGGATAGCGGAAGTGCCGCGCTCTTCCCGCCTCCCTCCCCGCGGCCGACCCTCCGCCCCCTGCCGCGACCACGCAGCGCCCCGGACAGTAGCCGGGCCACAGCGCCCCCGCGCGGCCCGGAGGCAGACGCGGCCCGATTACGGGCCGCTGGGCGGCTCCTGGAGCAGAGAGCAAAGAGCCCCCAACCCTAGAGGGGCGCTAGCCCCGTGTGTCCCTTCTGCTTTGTTGTAGCCCTCGACCCTCATGGGCGTCCCAGAGGTGACCACTGCCATCTTATGGACGGGACATGAGGCTCTGTGTCCCAAGCACTTCCCCCTTATGTTACAGTTTTCCTGTGTCTGACAGGATATGTCCCCTTCCTTTCTCAGCTGGGCCAACAATTCTGTCCCCCAACTCCCCGTGACCTTCGAGGCACTGCATGGCCTGGCTCATCTTCCTCGCCCACTCACCCACCCCCTGTAGAGGCCCACTGGCCTCTCACTTCCTCTAATGCACCAAAGGCCTTCCCCCAAATGATCTGTCCCCATCCCTTACTCATCCTTTTGGCCCAGGTGAGATGACACTCCTCAGACAGGGGTCCCTGGACCACCCAAAATATGGCCCTCCACCCACTCCATTGTTCTCCTTCCCACTATTCTTCCCCTTCACAGCACCACAGCGACTTGTAATTACATATTTATTTGGATGTTTATAATTTTAATGGCTGTCTGTCTCGCTCACTAGACTAGAAGCTCAAGTGGCCAGTGACTGTGTTGGTTTATTCCGCCATGTTCTTCATGCCAGGATAGGCCTGACCTAGCGGGGCCCTCAAAGGTGTGGAACGGAAGGAAAAATGTAAAAAGTCACAGCTCCCTTGTGCCCAGACACCCTAGGCTACCCTTCTGCCCACCTCCTCCAGATGGCAGCCTCCAGGGCAGTGATGAGGCCTCCAGGGCCCGTGTCTTCTCATTTCTCCTCCTCTCCCGCCATTGCACAGAAAAGGCAAGGGTCTGCGCTGGACACGGTTTCTGACCTGAGGACTGTTTACTCCCCTCCCTCCACGAAGTCCCTACTGGGCTCAGGGGACAATTTCCTTCTCTGCCTCTACCACAAGGTCACAGGGCAGCCCTGTCTAAAAATCCCCAAGGCACACAGATGTGCATGCACGCAAAAACAATTCTGGAAGGGAAAATCTTTTCAAGTCTATCATTTTAGTGTCATGTTACTGAGTCTTCCCCTCTCCAAAGGCTTATTTCAGAGGCTTCTGTGTGAAGTCTTTAAACAACAGTGTTTTAGAGTCCTCAGTGGGAGGAAGATGGGACCCGTCAGGGCCCTGCTTGCTCCTATTTCAGTCTCTTGTCAGGGAGTCCGCTGGTTTTCCCACTGGTGGGCAGTTTCAGGCTGACCCAACACGGGTAGAAACAAGAACCCCTGCCACATTCAAGAGAGGCAAACAGGCTTCACCCAGGGCATGTGGGGCTTTGGGGGTCTTCCAAGAATCTCCATCCACCTGGGAAGCTCTTCCTTCCAGACTGGCTCTCTCTCATTTGCAATCCCTCCTCTCAGCTCAGGATTGTACTGGCCCCAGGCTGTGGCCTCAGCAGTCCCTAGGACACCAGTAGGGCACATTGCCTGGATCCAAACTGCAGCAGTTATGATCCCAGCTTCCAGATGGTAAGAGGTGGAGCCGCCAGGGCCCCAGACCCCGCCCTGACTTCAGTTGGCACACATCAGTGGCTTCCCGGAGATCTTCAGGTCATCAAAGGGCAAAAGAACAAGGGACTGAGAAGGAGAATGGAGAAAGGCAAGATCAGGGGCCATGGGAAAAGGCAGCTTGGGAGAGGGGACTGGGGAAACCTGTTGAGCCACAGCCTTCCCATCAAATGACAGTTAAAGACCATTAGGGAACAACTCTTCATACTAATCCCCAGAATAGGGGCCCCTCTGCAAGCCCTGAGGCCTTAAGTGAGCTGTTCTTTTCTAAGGCAATGCCAGAATACCTAAACTAGGAGGGATCTTACAGGTGATCCCACCCATGAATCTCAGATTTTTTGTTGGGAGGGGATGGGAAAGGGTACTCACAAAACATTGTGAGTATTTTTTTTACATTGAACATTTAAAAACAGGAAAGACTATACAGAAAATCTGGGTTTCACCTTTCAAAACACCGTGCTTACCTTCTTACTCTGCAACCCTTTGCTGAAGCTGAGTACGGAGACCCTCAGGCATGGCTCACAGGCCTCACCACCCCATTGTCTCACACCTGGCCAGCTTCTCTGATTCACTTTAGCTGCAGGGCCCCTGTAGGAGTCTAAGTTTGGGCTCCCTGGTCCTGACCAACTAAGGAAACAGACTCAGAGAAAGGCGGAGGCTGGCCCAAGGTCTCACAGTTGGTGAGTGGCAGATGGCTGGTTATACCCCAGGACTCCTAACTCCTTGGCCCTTTCAGCTAGTGACAGCACCTGTCTCTGCTATGGGTGTGGGAGGCCCTGGAGAGCAGAGCAGAGCATATGCCTCTTACTTCCTCAGCCAGGTCCTGGGGTGTCTCATCTTCCACGTTCCGCAGCAGGGAGTCGGCACCCGCCTGACATAGAGTGGATGAGATGCCCATGAGGCCCCGGCCAGCCGCCAGGTGCAGGGGTGTGCACCCATTCAGCATGCGGGCGTCTACCCGGGCACCACACTGGATCAGGAACTGTACCAGGCCCTGCTCCTGGGTTTCCACAGCCAGGTGCAATGCTGTCTTCCCACTGGTGCCCTCCTGGAGAGGAAGAAGGATGTCACCAAGGCCCTCAAGAGGCAGTGTGCTAGGCCTGGGCTCTAGATAAGGAAGTGAGCACCACCACTTCTGACTGCTGGGCAAGGGACCTGGGACTGGACCAGCTGAGGGGCAGGCCCTGGGTGGCAGTGCCCTGATTGGCTGCCTCACCTGCGTGTCAATGTCAGCTCCATTCTGAAGCAGTAGTTCCATTAGTGGCTGGTTCCTCTGCAGGGTGGCGATGTGGAGACAGGTCAGACCTGGGATGGGGTGAGGGTGGGGGCTGCTGATCTGCATTCACCACCTCCCTTTCTTCCTCTCTTCAGGGACCTCCTTACCCCTCAGCCCCAAGGGACTCACTGCCCACTCAATGTCTCTAATCACAGGACTGTTAAAATGCACACCCAAAAACCCCCTCAAAAGTCTAAGAGGAAAGGAACTCAAAGTTTCCACCTTTTCAGAGTCATGTTATTGAAACTTTCTTTCATGCTTCAGGGATCAGGTTGCTGAGTGACACCCCCCAAAACACACCCTACTCCAATACACATACCTTCCACACACACACACACACACACACACAGAATCTAAAGCTCCTGCCTTCTAGGCCAGTCCAAAAGCCACCTTTTCTGAAAAGCCATGTGGGATCCTCATGCCCCCAGCCCTTCCCCAGGGCCTCCTTCCTCTGGTGTGCTCCCCCGGGCTTTTTGCTATCTTTCTGGTGTGGACCCCACTCCCTACCCCTCTTGCTGAGTAACAGGGATTTAGATTCAATTTACATTCTTCACCTCCTTCCAGTCTCTGTTTAAATGTCCCTGGCTCCACAAGGCCTTCCCTGACCACCTGATTTAAAAATCATATTAACTCTCCCACTCCCCTCACTCTGCTCTGCTTTTTACCATAGCACTTACTTCCTTTTGACATGCTATATAATTCACTTCTTGTATTTATTGTCAATCTCAATCTTCTCTGTTTTGTTCACAGATGCAAGCCTACCTCCTGGGATAGTATCTGGCACATAAAAAATCCTCAGTACAATTCTGTTGAATGAATGAATGAGTTCATCTAATCTCTATTAAACTGACTATCCCAAGGACGAGTTTCTGTTCAGCACACAGTAGGTGCTGGGTAAATTCTAGAGCAAATCAGTCTCTGATTCATTTAACAAAGACGTACTGAATATCTATGTGCCTAGAGCTGGAGGGGGCATCAGTGCTGGGACCCTCCCTTTCCCGAGAGTGGGGTCCCTGTCTCCTATGCCCTCCTCATCCCACAGACCCTGAGGCTGCCCGCACCTTGCCAGTTTTGCAGTTGAAGGTCCAGGGAGTGAGATGGTCCTCTGCCTGGCTCTGGCTGCCCCTCCAGCAGGCAGCGGGCACAGGCCAGGTGCTGGCGTTGGCAGGCCACATGCAGGGCCGTGTCACCATGCCGGTCCTGTAGCACCCGGCTGGCCCCCTTCATCACCAGTGCCCGAACTGCACCCGGCTGGTCCAGATGTACAGCCAGATGGAGTGCTGTCTGTAGGCACAAACAGAGGGTCACAGAGCCACTGCAGCATGCTCCCACCTCTGGGAACATACTAGGGTGGGCACAGGAGTCACCAGCTGCCAGCACCTTCTTTGAAAGCAGCTTATAAGGGCCACAGTCCTGGTCTTCCAAGGAGATACTCCCAAGCCCTTCCTCCTGTCATCATCCCACCAAGCTCTTGGGACCCCAGTTCTGGAAGCAGGGTGAAAAAAGTGGCACCTGTTCTTCTTGTAGGTTCCCTTAGCCCCTGAAGAAAGGACATGTGGGGGCAGAATCTAGCCCCTCACCCTGAGGGGAGACCTCTGTTATCCATCCCCAGGGTTAAGCTGCAGGGGTTAGGTTGGAGGAGGAAAGATGGAGGTACCTGGCAGTCTCCACTTGGAAAACCCCTCCTTTGAGGCTCCATTCAGATGTCACCTCCTGTACTAAGCCTTCCCTGGCTGCCCCACAAAGACACTAGACCCCACAGCAAGTAGCTGGTATGTGTTTCTATCGCAACTCTTGTCAGCGTGATGTGTATTTAGGTATTCGACATGAGTCCCCCAGCCCAGGCTGCAAGCACCTTGTGGGCAGAGGCTGTGTCTTACTCATGTCTGCATCCTCAGCTTCTAGCCAAGTGTCTGGCATATGGTTTCCTGAGTTAGCAGACTGGACTCTGGTGTGGCTGCTGGGGATGGCTGCCAGGGCAGAAAAAGGCACAGCCCACTCTCTCCACCCACCTGGTAAAGGTTGTTCTGAATATCCAGGACCTCCTGGGGCAGCAAAGCCAGACAACAGAGCAGCACTGCTGGGGCCTCGTGAATCACTGCCAGGTGGACCAGCCTAGGGGAACAGAGGCAGGGCTTGGAGTCAGGGCCCAGGCCAGAGAGGGTGGGCTGGGGTCTTAGGGTTAAAAGGAACGTATCAACCTCTAACTAGCTACCCATAGGGTAGGTGCAGGAAGTGAGAGTGTGGGCCAGGCAGTGAGGGGTTGGTATGGGAAGCCAGGATCCTGAGGGTGGGAGCTCCAAGTTCCCACTGCTGGCCTGCAGGAGGGCTTTGGCCGGGTGGGCATGTGGGCAGGGTGATGACAGGACAAGGGCCTTCCTGTCCAGCTTGCCCACACCCGCTCCCCTCTGCCCCCAGGGCCCTGCCAGGCCAGCTGCAGCTCAAAGCCAAACTGAAAGCTGCCGAAGTAGTCTAGAGGGGGTTTCCAGGGCTGGGCTCCCCACCTCCCCTGGCCCCAACAGGGAGGACAGGAGGGAAATGTAGGGTCATCCCTCCACCAGCAACTCAATGTTACACATTCTAAGGGAGAGAAACAGAAGTTCCCATAAGAGGATCAAGGAGACAGCGAGGCATCCTTTCCCACTTCCCTTCCCAGGGGAGTCCAGAGGGGCTGATCTTCAGATAGCACAGACCAGGTGGGGCCTGAGCAGAGGCCCTCCACTCCTGTGTGCACCTCCAAGTGTGTGTGTGGGGGGGTCTGTGCAGTGCAGAAAATGTGTGTTTGTTGGGGTGCCAAGAGCCATAATCTAGAGGTAAACGGGGCAGCTGGGAGGGGAAGTTCCAGTCTTAGGGGGGTTTCCCCATATCAGGTGGGTAAAACGAAAGTCAGGGCTGGAGGGTCTAGGCTGGGACAGCTGCCTTGGGGCATTGGTGGGGCGTGAGTAGCTTGGCTAAAAGGCCTGACTGGGCTGGGGAAGGGGCTGTGCGGGCAGGAGGCGGGTAGGCTTTGGCTGCAGCAGCAAGAGAGGCCCAGGAGAGAGTGACGGAGGGAGGGAGGAACCGCTCTGGAAATCCCCTCGGCCAGGGCCTGCTCTCTGGGTCACATTCTTGCAGCCACCTCCCTCTCTCCTCCAGTCTCCCCTCCTCCCACTTCCTCTTCCCACTTCCATACCTCCCACAGCCCAGACACCTCCAAGGGAGGAAAGTGCCCCCCTCCTCTCCAGGGAACTGCTGGGAGTTCTGACACTTCTTCCCTCCCTGCGCGCGCGTGCGAACACACACACATGCAGTGCAGACGCAACACCTGTCTAACTAGAGATGGAAAAGGCTGGGGCCAAGAGGCTAACAAAAGAGGGCAGTGTCAGAAGTGTCAGAAGTCCCCACTCCCTGGATCAAAGGTCACCACAGGTATCTTGCATGAAGCCCCCAAAATCTTGGAGTTCTGGGCTGATCTGAGGGCCAGTAATCCAGGCACAGAGGACAGAAAGAACTGAGCTCATTCCTCTCCCATCCACTGGGTCAAGTCAATGGCTACCCAGGATTAGGACCCCTACGTCTCCAAAAAATGGGTCAGGACAGGCACCTCCCGCCTCCCCTACCCCTCTTTATTCCAGTATCCCTGATCTGAGACTCCAGCACCCTCTCCCTCCACCCCAAATTCTTGTTTCTTACCCCCAAATCCCAGCCACTCCCTCCTGTCAGTGTTTTCTTGTCTTGGGGGCTGTCTTCATTTGGCCAACCCACCCCACACCAATGCTTCTTAGTTCAACCGCCCTCTGGCCCAGGCCCCACTAAACTCTACCTGGGCCTGGGAGAGGAAGGGTAAAATGAGGAGGTCAGACCGGACAGAGATGGGGACTGGGGGGCTTGGAAGGTGTAGGGTGTCAGGCTGACTCCAGCCCTCACTTCCCCTTTCTCAGCAAAGGAGGAAGTAAGCTGCGGCAGCCAGCTGCCTGTCTGCTGGGGCAAAAGTGCCCCAGCCTGGCTCACCCCCTCTTCCTCAGGGCCAGCCCCAACCCTGCACCTTGGTGGCACCCCCACCCTAGCTTCCTGGCCTTGACTGGAAACCTGCAACTGGCACCTCCTGTTCCTTGAGACAGGAATTTCTGAGGTCAGGGGCTGGGAATCCCAGATATTGAGCAAACAAGGATGCCCCCTCCTCCAGTAAGAAAAAACAAAAACTGGACTGGTCAGGGGAATTTTCTCTTCCTAGGGGTGAGTTATTGGTAGATTTCCAAGATACTGGCTGGGGTTCCAGGTGCCTGGGTAAAGGCCCTGCCAGCTCTGCTCACCTCCAAAAGGGAGAGCAAAGCGACAATGCCAGGTCTTCTAACCTGGGCCTGGCTTGACCTCAAAAGTGGGCTGGGAGTTAAGTTTGGAGTTTGGAAGAGAGAGTGGGGACTACTGCTCTCCAAGACGGACGCCTTGAGAGATCCTCATGGGGGAGTTGGGATGCCCAGCCTGTTGCGGTTCCCGGGGAGGCCCAGAGTTAGCATTTCAGTCTGGCCCCCATACTTACGTGTCTCCGTCCTCGGAGATGTAAGTGAGGGCTTCCAGTTGCTGAGGGCTCAGCGCCCCCGTGGGAGGGAGCGGCGAGCGTGGGGCCGGGTCCTCAGTCTCGAGGCCCCCCAGCAAGGACAGGGGCTCGGTGAGGGAAGACGAGCCATACGTGGAATCAGCCCGCTCCCCATCCGTGTCTTCCTTCTCCTGTGGCTCCTTGGCGGTCCCTGGAGGATGGGTCCAGGTCTGGGGGCCGCCGCCGTCCAAGGGCCCGCAGGCTGGGGCTGGGGTGGGCTCGGGTAGGGAGCGCAGGGAGCGCAGAGACTCTATGCCAGAGTCACACTGGCTCTCGTCCGCCTCGTCGGGCCCCTTCCGCGCCTCCGACATGCCCGCGGCACTGGCCCGCGGGGGCCCTGTCCGAGCAGGATCCAGCTCCGGGCTCCGGCGCGATGCCTTTCCGGGTTGCAGGTCCCCTAGCAGAGCGGACGCTCGACCCGGAGCGGCCTCCTCGCCGGGTTGTGGGGCTCCAAGGGGTGGGCGAGAAGCGAGGACGAGGTTCGCAGCGCCGGTCGGGTCCTCAGCAGCGGTTACTCGGGGCAGCTGGGCGGCCAGATCTGGTCCTCCCTCTCGCCCCGCCCCTCGGCCCAGCGAAGTAACCGCGCGCCGGCTGGCCCCGCCCCTCCCCGCCCCGCCCCCACAGGCGCTTCCGGACGGAGGCCACGCCCCTCCGGAATCCCCCTCATACGGGCCTCCGCGTAGGCTTGGCGTCTATGGTTACCAGTCCTGACTCACTCCTTCCTTGATTCATTCAACCAGTCATTCATGCATTCATTCGTCCATTCATTCATGCATTCATTCATTCACTCTTTTGCTCTTCCCTCATCATTCCATTCATTAGTTCCATGCATTTCTTCTTTTCTTTTTTCACTTCTTCTATTTCTCCATTCATTTTTTCATTCTTTTGTTTTAAAGGCATATTTACTGTCTGCACGAGCTGGACGTCTTATGGGGAGGGCACGTGGGTGGTGGGACGAGGAAGCATGGCTTCCCATCCCCTGCCCATTTCTCTCAATTTTTCTTGCTTTCTCATCTTTCCCTATTGGTGCCCAAGAGTATGTGTAGGGAAAGGGGACACCACTGTCTTTAAAGGAGCAGTTCTCCTTTGGGTCCTGGATACAGTCTCCTGTGTCAAATTTCCGTATCACATACAATAGGATGTAAGAATATGTTTTTGGAAAGTGAATTACCTCAAGTGACTTGTTTAAGGAGCAGAGTAGTCCTGGGGTTTCCTCTTCCTCAGGGTGAAACACTGGCCTCAGGTGGTTACGGTATCTGGTTTCCCCCAGCAGTCGGGGGGAGGTTAGTTCCTTGTAGTGGGGCCGGGATGGGGAGGCCCCAGACATGCTGGGTTGCACTCTGCTCAGGTCCCCGCCACAGCCCCACAGCATCTTTCCTCCTTCCTGTCTCTGTTTTCCCTGGGCCTACGGCGGCTGTGGGAGAACCCCATCCACGGGGAACCCCAAACCAGGGGCCCATGATTTGCTCCTTCCTTTTCCTTCTCCCTACTCCAAGAGCCATCATCCTAAGGTTAGCAATGGTCATCCCGAAAGGAATATCTGTCTTTTCCAGATCTGGCCTGGGGAAAGGAAGATAGGGTGAGTATGGGTGGCTACTAGCCAGCTTTCCCACTGCTGTCCCCCCTGCAACCTTTTATTCATCCATCATTCACCCATTTGACAAGCATGTATGGAGCCTCTCCTGTATGTCTGAGATCGTTCTCTCTACTGGAAGCAAAATCAGCTCCCACAGTAACAATGATAACCACCACCACAACCAACAAAATAATCCCATAGTCCCAGCCTTCAAAAAGCTCCGTGACAATTACAACTCAGAGTGGTTGGACTAAAACAGGAGTGAGAGCAGGGTGTTGTGGGGGCACACAGTGGAGTCAACTACTCAGTGGGGTGAGGGCAGGGAAGGTTCCATTTGAACTGGGAATGGGAAGGGAAGAAGGATGGGGAGAAGAGAAGGGTCTAGTCTCTGGGGGTGATTGGAGAGAGAGGAGCAGGGGAGGGCTGAGGGGAGAAGATGGCCCCCTGTTCTCCATCCCCATGGAGGGGCAGAGTAGGAAGGACGTGATGAGCATGAGGCAGGAGGAGCCATGAGGGGAAAGCCCAAGGAAATTGAGGCATCTCCTTCCCTTGGGGTCAGTGTGATTTCAGATGTTTTCAATCTCCTACCCTGACATGTTCCTCTCCCATCCTCAAAGGCTAGAACAAAAGTACAGTAATAAACTCCAGACCCAGATCAGTCGGGTTCAAAATAAGGCGCCATAATCCCTATTTTAATGTTGGGAAGCTGAGGCTGAGAGAGGTGAGTTGACTTGCCCAAGGTCAGTTACAAAGTGCAGAGCTGGCTTCTCCTGACTTAATCCAAAATTCTTACATTTTTTTCAGTGAAACCTCCTTTCCTTTATCAAGATCTAAACCACATGGGGAAGAGCCCTCTGCAAGGATGCAAGAACTCAGAAGTGTGCAGAGACTGTCCTAATTCATTCAGAGGCTGAATTTAAGGAAAAACCCACCCCAACCCATTCAGGTGTCTGGCCCTGAGCCATAGCAGGTGTGTGGCAGCACCTTTTCTGGCCACTTGAGGTCAGCATTGAGTCACCCACTGTCTCTAGCGCCAAAGCCTTCACTCTGACAGGAAGCCCTCCCGTCACTCCAGGGATGGGGAGAGGGACCTGCATTATCTGGAAGGATGACCTGGGGACTTTGACTCAGGCCACAGCGTTGTTAGGGCCCTGACTTTGCCTCCTCCACTCCAGTCTTCTTTGAGGTTCCTCCGGTCTTTCTCTGCTGGTGTTTTCTGGTTCCCTTTGTTATGCCCCCACTCCCCCCTCCACCCACCCCAGTCAGACTCATCGTCAGGAAACAGGCCTGGTTTCCATGGTGACCAGCTGGTCAGCTGGCTCCTTCCAGCGCCCCCTCCCTTCACCTCTCTTCCAGGAGCTTCCAGGGAAGGGTGATGTATGTGAATGGAGAAGGCAGGGGTGGTCTTTTGTCTGTCGGGAGCTCCAGGGTTGGCCAGAAGAGTTGGGCTGTCCCTCCTCCAAAGTCCCCTGAAGTGGAGACAGGAAGGCAGTGGGAGTGAGTGTCAGGAGGAAGATTATAACAACTAAACGGGGAGTGTGAGAGGATCCTGTGTGGGTTAGGAAAGGCCAGGGTTAGGACCTCTGCTCTCTCTCTGCAGCGAGGACTGAACTTGGTGGACTGGACTGAAACCAGAACAAGAGGGGATGGAGTTGGCTGTGAGGCAGACTTCCCAAAGATCATGGGTGGGAGACATTGGAATGAGCCACCAAGTGAGATTCCTCCACTACCATGGGCGTGAACGAGACCTTGCCTCTTCACCACTGCCCCCTTTCTCTGTTCGGCCAGGGAGAATGGACTCACTGACCTGGAGACGGCCATGCAGGCTGGATAGTTCTGAAGCGATAGCTGGAGATAGGTGGACAGAGAGTCACCTTCACCTCGCCTGGAAAGGGAAGAGTAGGAAAACGGAAGCAGAAGCAGGAGTGAGAATAGAGGGTGGAGGCAGTGGCTCTCCTGCCCCAGATAAGGGGAAGGAACATCCCGGGCAGATCAGTGTGCTTGTACCCTATCCCCAAAGATCAGACATCCAGGCTTTGCCTCAAGCTAACTTCCTGCCCCCAAGTATTCTCCGTGAACTTTGGAATGGGAAAAACCTGAATCCTAGGACTAGGTCTGTGAGTGCTAGCACATGACCTTGAGTAAGTCACTCACTCTCCCTCTGCCTTGGTTCCTTGTGAATAAATGGGGAGAACAGTTACTATATGTCAAAGACCCTAATGACACGTGGTAGGATTCCACAGTGACTCTGTACACACAGATTGATCATGCATGGCATTCGTCACATTCTATCATAATGATTGGTTTCCATATCCTTCCCTTCCCATTGGACTTTGTGCTCCTTGAGGGTAGGAAACTGTGTTTTCTTTTTGCGTGTGGGGGCACATGGTAGTTACCTAATACCTGTTTATTAAATGGATGCAGCTAGAAATGAATGAATGAATCAATCAATGAACGTCAGTTTCCTTCCCCCCTGTCCTAGAGGATGCCTGGAAAAGCAGTGTGGGGCAGATGGCATGAGGGCGTAGGCTGCCTACAGTCACTCAGCCTGGCCTGTGGTCTGTGACTTTGCCTCGTACACCCAAAGTGTAGAGCCTTAGAGATCGTCCAGTCAACTTCCTCACTGCAAAGATGAGGAAATTAAGGCTCAGAGAGGGGAAGGCACTTGTCCAAGGTCACACAACTCATTAGTGGCAGAACCAGAATTAAAGAACTAGAATTCAAGTTTCTTGACCTCCAGCCTAGGATATAGGACACACTTCACTGCTTCTCTGGGGCTATTCCTCCAGGGAAAGAAGATGGTTCAGTGAAGGGCGGTTCCAATGTCCTCCCCTCTGCCCTCTGTTAGTCCTTTCTCATATCTACCTTCAATCTCTTCCCTTTTACCCTATTCCATCTCTCTTGAAGTCTGGCTCCTGCTTTAACCCTTTGCCACGCAACTAGGAGTAAGGCTCTTCCTTAGGGTTCCAAGACTCAATTTCCTTCCCCCACCCCTCAGCCCCAGGAACTTGCGGGAACCAGGGATTTAGGGGGGGTGTTGGTTGAACCTTGGGCGCCCTCTCCACGGAAAAATAGATGGAGAGGAGTTGCGGCATAGAGCTTCCCAGGGTGGGCGGGAGGGAGGTGCTGCAAGCAGGGCTGCGAGCAGGGCAGGGGTGTGGGAAGCCCCTGTTGCTTTTCCCCTTTGGGGTGGTTATTAGGTAGGCTTGGGGAAGGCGGAGTTTGGGGGGCCGGGGGCGGGGCTCGGCTGCGCTGGGAGGAAGGGGGGGCGCGCTGGCTCCAGCTCGGCTCAGACAAAAGGCGGCGGCGGGAGCGGGCGGGAGGCGGAGCGGCGCCGCGAGGGCCTCAAGGTGACACCCGCCCCCGGCCCCGGCCCCCCTGCCCGGCCCCTCCAGCCTGCCTCCCACCCACCCCCATCCCCTTACCCCCGGTGCCCTTTCCAGGCCCCCTCCCCCCGGCGGGGGGTGGGGAGCAGCGAGGGCCCCGCCCCCTCCCGTCCCCTCCCCAGGGCCCGCGCAGGATGCCCCCGGCCCCCGGCAGCCCCCCGGGAGGTCCTGAGCTCGACGCACCCCCTCTACGCCATGTCCCCCCCTGGCTCGGCCGCGGGAGAGAGCGCCGGCGGTGGCGGCGGCGGCGGCGGCCCCGGGGTCCCGGAGGAGCCCACGGCGGCGGCGGCGGACGAGGGCCCCGCCCGAGAGGAGGTGAGAGCCGGCAGCGCCCCTTCCCTCGGCGTGGCCGCAGCCTGGCCCCCCCATCCCCCGACAGCGCGCGGCCCCCGCCGGTTCCGCCGCAGCGCGGCCGGCGCCCCGCACCCCGAGCCGGCCGCCGCAGCCGCAGTCCGCGCCGCCGCCCCCACCGGCGGCCGGAGCTGTCCGCGGTGGCGGGGAAGGGGCCGCGTCAGGGGCGGGGCTCAGGGGGGTCCCGGGCAGGGGGAGGGGCCTAGGGGCGGAGCTTCGCGGACCCCGGGCGGATGAGAGAAGGTGGGGTGAGGATGGTGGCAGGGATCGTATCGCATAGAGGGGGAATGCCACCTTGAAGGCCAAGAAGGGCGACTTGTAGGGGCTACAGAGCTAGGAGGGTACCGTGGGGAAGTGGTGGTGTCACCTGAGCTGGGGCCCTAAGGAGGTCAGATGTATACAGGGGGATTCCCCCCAGAGTCACTGGGAGTGTGTTAGGGTGTGCACCCCTCCCTCCCAACTCCTGCTGCTTCCCCATATCCCTAGTTGGGGGCCCTACTCTTCGGTCCTCCAAGCACACTGGGCACACACATGCACACTGCACTAGGGCAGAAACACAAGCAGGGACGGACCTGCAGGTGGAAGAGCCCTTTTCAGATGTGCTCACATTAGGACAAGCACACACCAGCTGGACACATAAAGGTGCACATATGTACACACCTCCCAAGGACAAAGCTCCCGGAAAGGCACATGTACCCTAATCTCCTTGTCCACATATACTGTGTGCTATTTCTTAGCTCACCTACCTACCCATACTTCCAGATCCAGGCCCCCCTGCCTGTTACTGTGCCCTGTCTTTCCACTTTTTTCCCCTTCCCTGCTGGCCTCCAGGTAAGGCCTGAGGAATTGAGGGGAAAAGTCAGGATCCCAGCAGAAGGTCGTGTATGGGGCTGGGAGGTAGGAGGTTCCTAAAGCTAGACAAGAGGGAGGAGGGGTGGGAAAACAGACACCACCATGAGAAATCGAACTCAATATTCACTTATTACATTGCTGCTAGGTGCCAGCACTGTGGTAGGCACCCAGGATGCAAAGAGAATGAGGCTTGGGCCCTGCCCTCCGGAGCACCCAATCTAATGGGGAGCCGGACATGTAAACAACTCACTGTGCCAACTCTGGGACAGAATGTGCCAAGTACTTTAACAGACAGGCCCCAGGAGAGTACCAAAAATCATTTTCTTTTGACAAATGGCTGGACTTGATACGTCTTCCTATGACCGACCCACATCTGCTATCCCCATCCTCTCCCCAGCCACATGCCTCTGCCCTTTTGGATACCTTCTCCTGGACTGTCTTCTGTTCAGGGACCCCAGTCCCCTCCCCTCCATCCTAGAACAGAGGGAAAGATGTCAGGGTGCAGGAGGGAGACTGACTCACAAGGGAACTGAGGTCCAGAACATGGGGAAGGAGACAGGGCTTGGGGTTCCCTGGGGGCCCTCCTCCAAAGGATGTGTATTAGGCTAATCATGAGGGTTAGGGAGGTGGATGGGTCAAAAGAAATGGCTTCTATAAAACCCGGGACTGAAAAAATCTGGAGTGAGGGCCCCACTTGTTAAGTGGGGAGGTGATGTCAGTGGGTCCCTGCTTCTTCCCTGGATTATCTGGAAGAGTTCTAGGCTGGGGACCTGCCTTCACTGATGCCTGTCTGTCCTCCCATCTTCCCCATCCACACTTTCTCCTGTGTCATTGCCATCTCTGTGTCTGTCTTTGGACTCTGTCTCTCTGGGTGCCATGCCATCCATCTGTGTCTTCTTTGCTGCCTGGGCCTGTATCTCTGGCTCTGATCCTTCTCTGCCTCTTGGGGTGTCTTTCTCTGTACTTTCCTGTATCGGCACTCTGGTCCTCTTTCCTGTCCTCATGGGTCACTCTGTGTCGCTTTTGTTTTTATCTCTGGTCTCCGGCGCTCATCTCGGTCCTTCCTTTTCTCTCCATACCCCTGTATCTCTGCCTGTCATCTCTGGTGCTGGCCTCTGCCCCTCCATCCCTGCATCCATCTCTGTGCCTGGTCCTGCCCACTGTCTCACTTCCCACTCATCTCGGCCCCTCTCCCTGACCATCTGAGCAGCAGCGTCCCATCCAGCCCTCTTTCACCAAGTCCCTCTGCCGTGAGTCCCACTGGAAGTGCCTCCTGCTCTCGCTGCTCATGTACGGCTGCCTGGGGGCAGTGGCCTGGTGCCACGTCACCACGGTGACGCGCCTCACCTTCAGCAGCGCCTACCAGGGCAACAGCCTCATGTACCATGACAGCCCCTGCTCCAACGGCTATGTCTACATCCCCCTGGCCTTCCTGCTCATGTTGTACGCCGTCTACCTGGTGGAGTGTTGGCACTGCCAAGCCCGCCATGAGCTGCAGCACCGTGTGGACGTGAGCAGTGTGCGGGAGCGTGTGGGCCGCATGCAGCAGGCCACGCCCTGCATCTGGTGGAAGGCCATCAGCTACCACTATGTCCGCCGCACCCGCCAGGTCACCCGGTACCGCAACGGAGACGCCTACACCACCACCCAGGTGAGGAGCTGGAGGGGAGTTCCGGGCCATTCGAGATGGGAGGTGGTGCTTCGACCCTACCCCACTCCCCTGCCCCCCATGGGAGGAGCACAAGGCAGCAGTGAGCTCCAGCGGGCACTGCAAAAGGAGAGCAATAACGACAACCATAATAACAGCAAACACTGACTAGGAGCCAGGCTCTGCTCTAAGTACTTTACAAATATTAAAATCATTTATTTAACCCTCGTAACAACCCTATGAGGTAGGTGTTACCTCCATTTTACAGATGAGGAAACTGAGGCTTGGAGAGGTTAAGTAACTTGTTCAAGGTCAAATAGCTGGTATGTGGTGGAGATGGGACTTGAACCCAAGCAGTCTGGCTCCAGGGTCTACACTGTTTAGTGCTTAATGGTTGGAGATAGCTTCACATGCCCAGTCTCACAACATGCTCTCTCCTGTTCAGTGAGGTGACTGCTATCGAGTTCTCTTTCACAGGTAGGGGCACCTAAAATCAGTGACTTGCCCAAGATCTGCAGCTCCTAAATGGTAGTGCTACAAGCAAACCCAGATCCCTGGATCCCAAGTCCAAGGCTCTCAGGGGAGGTGGGTAGGTCAATCAGCACCTCCTGGAGCCGCCAAGTTTAGACAAATTGGGGTCCTGGAGGAGGAGATGTTCCCAGATGCAGGCGATCTCTGTCTCAGCGTAGGGAGCGGTAGACGGAAGCCTGACGCCTGTGAGAAGCAAGGCGGCGACTGAGTGATTGCTAAGGCCTGACGGGGAGACTAGAGACAGAGGGGTTCCTCAGGGAGCTCCTCTGGGAAGCCCATGAGGAAACACACTTGTAAAAGGGAAGAAGGGAGGCTGTGGTGATGAGCGGGCAGCACGGGGCAATGGAGGCGGTGGCAAAGGATCAGCCAAGCCAGAGGGGCAGTTCATGGCCAGTGCCTGACTCCAGAGGAAGAAGCGCTTAATTAAAATTTAAATGCACACAGGTAGGGCTAGGTTCTAGTCCCGTCCTTATCTCTAACTCACCGATTAAGCCGAGGGCCTCAGCTGCTCTATAAATCAGATGTAAAGATCCTGCCCTGCTCCAGCGGGTACCTAAACCAGGACAGGCTTAGGGTTTGACCAAGCAACAAGAGCAGCGATAGGGCGGGCGAGGACAGAGCGGGCACCGGGGCACGGGCTCCTCGCGACTCCGGCCGCCTCCCCCCGCGCCCCAGGTCTACCATGAGCGCGTTAACACGCACGTGGCGGAGGCCGAGTTCGACTACGCGCGCTGCGGAGTCCGCGACGTGTCCAAGGCGCTGGTGGGGCTGGAGGGCGCGCCGGCCACGCGGCTGCGCTTCACCAAGTGCTTCAGCTTCGCCAGCGTGGAGGCCGAGAACGCGTACCTGTGCCAGCGCGCGCGCTTCTTCGCTGAGAACGAAGGCCTGGACGACTACATGGAGGCGCGCGAGGGCATGCACCTCAAGAACGTGGACTTCCGCGAGTTCATGGTGGCCTTCCCGGACCCGGCCAGGCCGCCGTGGTACGCCTGCTCGTCGGCCTTCTGGGCCGCGGCGCTGCTCACGCTGTCGTGGCCGCTGCGCGTGCTGGCCGAGTACCGCACGGCCTACGCGCACTACCACGTGGAGAAGCTCTTCGGCCTGGAGGGCCCGGGCTCGGCGAGCAGCGCGGGCGGCGGCCTGAGCCCTAGCGACGAGCTGCTGCCCCCGCTCACCCACCGCCTGCCGCGGGTCAACACGGTGGACAGCACGGAGCTCGAGTGGCACATCCGCTCCAACCAGCAGCTGGTGCCCAGCTACTCCGAGGCGGTGCTCATGGACCTGGCGGGGCTGGGGGGGCGCTGCGGCGGGGCGGCGGGCGGCGGCTACGCGCCCTCGTGTCGCTACGGCGGGGTGGGCGGCCCGGGCGCGGCGGGCGTGGCCCCCTACCGGCGCAGCTGCGAGCACTGCCAGCGCGCGGTCAGCAGCTCGTCCATCTTCTCGCGCAGCGCCCTGAGCATCTGCGCCAGCCCGCGGGCCGGCCCGGGGCCTGGAGGGGGCGCGGGCTGCGGGGGCAGCCGCTTCTCGCTCGGCCGCCTCTACGGCTCCCGGCGCAGCTGCCTGTGGCGCAGCCGGAGCGGAAGCGTCAACGAGGCAAGCTGCCCCACGGAGCAGACGCGGCTGTCGAGCCAGGCCAGCATGGGGGACGACGAGGACGATGACGAGGAGGAGGCTGGGCCGCCGCCGCCCTACCACGACGCCCTCTACTTCCCGGTCCTCATCGTCCACCGGCAGGAGGGGTGTCTGGGCCACAGCCACCGGCCGCTGCACCGCCATGGCTCCTGCGTAGAGACCTCACTGTGACCTCCAGCCCCTGGAGAGGCCCGCGCCGCCCTCCCTCCTGCTTCTCACCGGAGTGTGCTCACTGCGTGAAGCAGGGCGAGTCACGGTGGTGACCGAGGCTGTGCTGGGGGGAGGGGACAGGGGAGGGAAGGGTGCACCCCGATGGGGCTGAGACCCCCGCCGTCCCTGTACATAAAGAGACAGGTGGGAGGGGATGGGCAGCTCCCTGAGAAACCTACCCCGTTAGAATCCTCTCTTCAAGCCCCACCCCTTAGTTTCTAAGGGGAGACCTCCCTTCCCTACACGCACACTCGAGATGTCCTGTCCGGCCTCTCAACGGATCTTCTGTTATTTGGCAACCGTGCTGTGGCACCCACGTTGGGCCTCATCTCGAGTGAGCGGCCCCCGCTGTGCATGCAGCCAGGAGGTTTAGAGGCTGTGGGGAAGGGAACTTGGGCTGTCCTTCCTCCTTTGCCTCACCCCCTGGGGTCTCTCTCTGTTGAGGGGGTGGTGGTTTGGTGACCAGCAGGCTGGCTTCCAACCAGCTAATGAATTCAGTGGGTCTGAGGCTGGGGCCAGGTGTCAGCCCAATACTCCATCCCAACACCGTGGAAATATTGCTGTCCTCTTCTTGGCGCTGACCCCAAAGATTGGGGTTTCCTTTCTGTCACTCCCTCCACTGTTGTTTATCTCACTGGGCCCCAGGAGTCCAGGTCCTGGAGGGACGGCGCTCACCACGCAGACCTCACTGCAGGCTCCCTGGATGGGAAGAGCTGTTGCCAGGGTGCAGGGGGAGGGGCAGGGGAAGTGTGGAGGGCTGTGTACCTCAGTCCTTTCTCTAAACCCTGCAGCCTCCCAGCAGCCTTCTCACCTGGGTTCTGGGCAGGTACTACCTTTAGAGAGTGACATGCCACCCAGGTGGCACTCATTAAAGCTGGCCAGGGTGAGTGACTAAGTGGAGAGAGCATGAGATAGACCTGGGTGACAATGGGGAACTCTGGAAGCAGGGGGGCAGGCAAAGAGTCAAGGCCAGTGGAGGGCAGAGCGAAAGGCCCTCCAAAAGTGGGGTATCTGTGAGGAGTGGCCTTTGCCTCCCCTAGACCTGTGGGGAGGAATGGAGTGTGCTTGTCCCTCACACACGCCTCTGCGGGGCTGAGGACATCACAAGCCCCAGCTGGAGAAATACTCAGTTCCAGTGGCAGGGTCAGAGGCAGGCCTTCTCTAAATCTTGCCTGGTCCCTCCATCCTCCCCTATCCCATGAGCTGAAGCCCTGCTGTCTGTCCCAGGGTCTTCAAAGGGGAATCCTGCCAGCACCCCGGGGAGCTGGCCCTATGTTCTGTTCCCCCAAACTCTGACACCGCCTTCTCTCCCCATACCCGCCCCCACCACCTCCACCCTGACGTGCTTTGGTGTGCATGTCCGTGAACAACCCCCCTACCCTCTCAACTCCCCTAGCTAAAGTTTTCCCAGCAGATTTAGCACCCAGGGATTGAGCTCACATTTCAGGCTAGAGAGGATAATTCTTGGGCCACTCACCCTGATGCTTCTTATGTCCCCTGAGCCATCAGAACTCCTCTTCCCACCCCCCTTCAGCCCCTCCCATCTTCCTCCAGCCCAGCCAGGCCAGTGGGCGTGGCCCCCACCTATGCAACATCTCCTCTGGCTCCCCTTCCCTCCTTCCCAGGGGGAATGTGAGGGGCCCAAATTGGAGGGACATCACGGCCTATCGCTCATCAGGGAGTTGAGCTTTACTTTCATGTAGAGATGGCTAAGTGAGGAGGGAGAGGAGGCCAGAGAGGAGGCTTAGGAACAGCTGCCCACCAGGTTTTCCTGGGCAGCAGTGCCTACCTCCCTGCCAGCACTGAGCCTGCCTGGACCCTAAGTCTGTGCTCCTCTGGGGCCTGGAATTTGGAGCACCCCTCTTTCCTCTGAACAGACATCTGTGAGGTGCAGGTGGTGAGCTGTGGCCTCAGGCCCCAGTCCTTGGCCAGCTGGCACCTGGATGTCATGTCCGGTGTGAGGGCAGCCCCGCCACCTCATCGCTCCAAGGAGGGAGGGACTTGGCTCCTTCTCCTTCAGGCCTGTTCCTGAAACAGAGCCTGGCTTTGGAAGCGGGGAAGGGGGGCCCCTGTTGTTATTTTTGCCTGTATTGACCATTTCTGCCTAGGTCTTCTCACACAAACAGCCTCGACTCCCACACACGCACAGACTTAGAGAGAAAGCAATTCTTTGGTCTATTTTCTTGGTAGCTTTATTGATTGCCAGGGAAAATGAAAACCAGAAAATTAATTAATCTCTAAAATTAAACTTTACACTGAATGTTCTTGTTTCTCTAATTAGAACCTCTGCTAGCAGCTGTGGCTACATACACACACTCACACACACCCTCGCACCTACACGTTTGCACTCCGGAACTGTCAGAGGGTGTCAGGCACAGACTCTAGGTTGCCCAGACAGGCACACACATGCAAGTCACTCCCAAGTCCCCTTTGGTGCTCTGCTCAGCGCCTGCTGGTTGGAAGGAGTCCCTGGAGAGCAGACACTCCTTGATCCACCCTTTGGGGACACGGGTCTGGAGGTTCTGGGCCACTCAGCCCAAGGAGGGTGGGGGATGGGGCTCAGCCTGAATCCATCAGGTCCTCTTGTGGCCCCATAGGCTGATGTGATTCCTGTGGGTGTGGCCCCAGCGATGGTGACTCATGGAGGGCACCTGGAAGGCTCCATGTGTCCTGAGGACAAGGGCTTGTGGGGTGGGCTGGGCCTGGCTGGGGAGAAGACAGGTCTCTGTCAATTGGGTGCATCACACTGTGGCCTTTCTGTTGTGGATTTCCAAGCGCAAAGATTGTACAAATCAAACTGGTGGATAATAAAGTTGTGGATGACTCACTGACCTTCCTGCCCAGTGTGGCACTTCTTTCCCTATCTCCTCCCTCTTGTGAGAAGCTCTTTGGGATGGATGGCAGGGATAGTGGCATCCTTCCCTAGCTGTTGTCATCTGCAGTTGCCTCCCCAGGGGAAGCCACTGGGTCTGAGCCCCTCCTGTCACCTCTGTTGTCCTCTTCCCAGGCTGGGGGATTAGGGGATGGCATGGCCTGCAGAACTGGATCACTTAAAGCAGAGTGAAGCAACAGGTATCTGCAGGGGTGAGGGTGGCAGAGAGAGCCAGGCATAGCTCTGCTGTAGCCAGAGGAGAGTGTGTGTGTTTGAAGGTCAAAGGTCTGTTCAGTGCAGAAGAAAATGTTGGGGAGGGGGCTGGGGGGGTTAGGGAGGTGGGTAGCCCCATGGGAGAGTCTGGGCAGGCATAGTTCCTCAGAATCCTGGCTTCCCTATCCCTGGAAGAAGTTGGTCATTTGTGGGGGTCCCTGGGCACAGGGGCTGGGTCCTACTTCATACCTCTTCTTCCCCGTCCCAGGCTCCCTCCCCCCGCCTCCTATCTTTACCCATATAGCCCTTGGCCAGTCACTCCAAGGATATGCATGGGCTCCTTTCCCCCTCCCTCTGAAC